>PISX010027090.1:0-23471 GCA_004024625.1 Mellivora capensis | reverse complement strand
TTGGAACGTTTCATGGCATCATTTATTTCCCTGATTCTGTTTTCGTGGTTTCTAAGCTGTTTGTTCCAGGCTTCCTCCTGATCCTTTCTCTCTATCTGTTTGCCCTCCAGATCACTAATTCTATCTTCTGTCTCAGTTACCCTAGCTTTTAGAGAATTTAGATTAGATTGGAACTCATTGAGAGCCTTGTGAACATCATTCCTGGTGGCTTTCAGTTCTGCCCTAAAATTGGGAACATCATCCCTGCTGGCTCTCAGTTCTGCCCTAATCAATTCCATTTGGTCATCCATGGCTTTCTCCAACCTCGTTATTGCCTGGATAATTGTTAGCCTGTATTCCCTTTCCGACATAATGTCTATGTGAGTAGCCATTGGCTCTTTTGCAGAGGGCCCATCCTCTGAATTTTTCTTCTGTTGGGCATTCCTCCTCCTAGTCATTTTGGTGAGAGTTGGCTGAATGGTTGTAGCTGGATGTATCGACCTTGGTTCAGTGAAGGTGCACCCTGGAATGCTTCTGAGCAATCCAGAGTCCCCACCCAAATGAAAGAAAAAAAGAAAGAGAGAAAGCAGAAAAAGAGAGAAAGAGAGAGAGAGAGGGAGAGAGAGAGAGAGAGGAAAAAGAAAGAAGGTTAAAAGAGAAGGCTCAGCCCAAATGGGCCCCAAGGTAAGGTTTGTGAAGTATACAAACAAATACAGACAAACAAAAAAGACTGATAAAAGTATATGACAAGAGAAGAAAAAAATACATATATATGTAGAAGCAAAAGAAAGAAAGAAACAGACAAACAAACAAAAAAAAAGAACCTCGTCAAAAAGAACCCTAAGTATAAGATTTATAGACTACCAGGACAAACACAAGTATACAAAAATACTGGTAGGAGAAAAAGATGGGAGAGTGGTTGTAAATTCTCAGTGTGGGCGAGGAAGGTTATTTTGCTTCTTCCTAGATGTATCTTGATATCTTTTTTTTAGGGTTACAACTTCCCTAAGATATCAGGGGATTAAAAATTGGTTTACCTATAGGGGTAGCATTGATCGGAGAAAGGGGATTACCTTGATTTTTAACTCTATATGAATACTAGCAAATAAAAGTAAAGAAAAGAATGATCTGAACTAAAGTGAAACTTAAAAAAAATATATAAAAAATAGAAAAGCAAAAGAAAAACATGTGTGTATGCATCAAAAAGTTCAGATTAGAAGGTTATTTTGGAATTTGATGTGCTGGACCTCTCACTGTGATGGTAAATAGGCTAAAAAAATCTATATAACAAAATAAAAAAGATTTAAAAAGATTTTAAAAATGAACCAGAATAGTGGAAACAAATTAAGAATTAAATGTGTTGTCTTCTTGGCTGGTTGGCTTTCTGGGGGAGGGGCCTGCCGCATGGGTTTTCAGGAAATGTTTCCTGCGTTAAGTCCTCCCGCCCCCCTCCAGGGGGTGGGCTCTGAGGAAACCAGGCCTTTAGGCTTTTGTTCTCTGGAGGTTTTTATGTCTTTTCCTTTGTTTTCTCTTCCCCCTTGTCAGCTCCGGATGGTTCTTGGAGGATTAGAGGAAAGCAAACTGCACCCAGACCTCCCTCCGCAAGAGAAGCCCCAGTCCGTTCCCCTCTGGGTGCTGCAGAGCAGGTTCCCAGCCGAGATATCTGAGGACACCTGTGTGTCCTGCTTGTACTCAAAACCAAAACAGTGGCAGGTGTCTGGGCAGCTCCAGACCACCAGAGAGTTTCCAAGCAGAGAAGGCACACAGAGATTTTCCAGCCTGCCAGAGCTGAGAACTATCAGACTTTCTGGGTCCTAGAGCCCCCCACTGGTGCCCTTGCGCCTCTCTCAGGGGAGGGGGTGGAGCACGTCTCAGGCTCTGCTAGTGCGGCGGGGCACACACGTGGGGACTGCAAAAGTCTGTTTCTGCTCCGGAGGTTCACAGCCCCTGCCACACGCCAAGCGCCCTTAGGAGGTTTCCTCCCAGCTCAGCGACCAGGACCTTGTTTCTCCGCTGCACTCACTCTGGCTCAGCGCCAGGGGTGTCTGCCCTCCGTGGGGGACTTAAGCCCCTGTCCCTAACAGTTCCAATTCCCACAATTTCACCCTGCGATCTTTTTTCTTTTTGCGTGCTTTTTATCAGTCTTCAAGTTAATGCTGGTCCCCAGTCTTAGGGGACTCTCGTATTGGGGTATTACTTCCCAATGTGTCTCCTCTGGTGGCTCCCTCCTCCTTTTGTTTATCTTCCTATACCAGTCCGGTGTTCTGCTCCGCTTTACCTGCCCACTTGCGTCTTCTGCCCCTGTAGAGATCCTGATGTCCCACTGGCGTCTTCTTCCTCCATAGAGATCCTGACGAGTAGAATTTTGATCTCAGGCTGGTTTCATGAGTGATTGGAGTTCCTTGGTAGGTAATCAGCTCACTTTAGGGGACAGGTTGAACCAGAGCCTCCTCCTAGTTCCCTGCCATCTTGTCTCCCCCCTTATAGTTCTTTAAAAAAAAAACAAAATGCTGATGGAATTTTCATAGGGATTGCTTTAAATGTGTAGATTGCTTTTGGTATTATATATATTTTAACAATATTTGTTCTTCTAATCATGTAAGGTTTTTTCCATTTCTTTGTGTTATCTTCCATGCCTTTCATGAGCATTCTATAGTTTTCAGAGGAAAGATCTTTAACTTTTGGGGTAGCTTTATTCCTAGGTGTCTTATTGTGTTTGGAATAATTATAAATGGGACCTATTAATCTATTTCTCTTTCTGTTGAATATATATATATATATATATATATATATATAGTTATATAGTTATATAGTTATATAGTTATATAGTTATATAGTTATATAGTTATAAAATAAAGTCCCAGTGAATAATGTTCACTGGGACTTTATTGAGTCTGTGTATAATTTCTAGTGATTTCTTGGTGGAGTCTTTTGGGTTTCCTACATAGAGTATGATGTCTTCTGTGAAAATTGAAAGTTTGACTTCTTCTTTGCCAATTTAGATACTTCTTATTGCTTTTAGTTTTCTAATTGCTGAGGCAATGAGTTCCAGTAAATTGTTAAACAACAGTGAAGAGAGTGAATATTCCTTTCATGTTCCTGACTGTAGAAGAAAAACTCTCAGCTATTCCTCATTGAGCATTATGCTAGCTGTGGGTTTCATGTATACAGCCTTTATGATTTTGAGTTATGTTCCCTCTACACCTACATTGTGGAAGGCTTTTTATAAATTTAATCAAGAATGAGTGCTCTACTTTGTCAAATGCTTTTGTTACATCTATTGAGAGGGCTGTATTGTTCTTATCCCTTATTTTTTAATTAATGTGTATCATGCTGATTTATTTGCAGAAATTGAACCACACTTGAATCCCAAGAAAAATCTTACTAGATCATGGTGAATAATCAAAAAATAGCTCTGATTTATTGGTTTAAAGAAAATTAACCATGTGTATAAATTAAATGATTCCTACATTTACAAAGAATATAATGGAAATTAACCAGAATACTTCTCAAATATGCATAATATGAGATAATATATGGTAAATGAAAATTAGTTTAGATTTGGTGGCTTAATTAGAAAAGTCATGTTAAGAGTTAGCAAACTTGATATCATTCAGACATGCCAATTTTATTGTACATTTGTGTATTAGTCAAATAATTCATTTTATCTGTTACAAATTTTGTCATCAAGGAAAATAAATTTGTAAGGTAAATTTGAAAGGTGTAAGAGAATGATCGATTTTCATTCTTCTACATAGAGTTGTCCAATTGTCCCAGCACCATTCATTGAAGAGACTGTGTTTTTTCCACTGTATATTTTTTCCTGCTTTGTCGAAGATTATTTGACCATAGAGTTGAGGGTCCTTATCTGGGCTCTCTCCTCTGTTCCACTGGTCTATGTGACTGTTTTTATGCCAGTACCATGCTGTCTTGGTGATCACAGCTTTGTAGTAAAGCTTGAAATCAGGTAACGTGAGGCCGCCTGTTTTATTTTTGTTTGTTTGTTTCTTTTTTTTTTTCTTGAGTCTTCTTTTTTCCCCCTTTTTAAATTTCTTTTCAGCGTTACAGAATTCATAGAATTTGCACCACACCCTGTGCTCCATGCAATGCGTGCCCTCCATAATACCCACCACCTGGCTCCCCCAACCTCCCACCTTCAGCCCCTTTAAACCCTCAGATTGTTTTTCAGAGTCCGTAGTCTCTCATAGTTCATCTCCCCCTCCAATTTGCCTCAATTCCATTCTCCTCTCCATCTCCCCAAGTCCTCCATGTTGTTTGTTATGCTCCACAAATAAGTGAAACCATATAATAATTGACTCTCTCTGCTTGACTTATTTCACTCAGCATAATCTCTCACATTCCCGCCCATGTTGCTACAAAAGTTGGGTATTCATCCTTTCTGATGGAGGCATAATACTCCAGAGTGTATATGGACCCCATCTTCCTTATCCATTCGTCCATTGAAAGGCATCTTGGTTCTTTCCACAGTTTGGCGACCGTGGCCATTGCTGCGATTAACACTGGGGTACAGATGGCACTTCTTTTCACCACATATGTATCTTTGGGGTATATACCCAGATGTGCAATTGCAGGGTCATAGGAAAGCTCTATTTTTAATTTCGTAAGGAATCTCCACACTGTCCTCCAGAGTGGCTGCACCTACTTGCATTCCCACCAACAATGTAAGAAGGTTCCCCTTTCTCCACAACCTTTCCAACACAGGTGGTTTCCTGTCTTGCGAATTTTGGCCATTATAACTGGTGTGAGGATGTATCTGTATGTGGTTTTAATTTTAATCTCCCTGATGGGTAGTGATTATGAACATTTTTCCATGTGTCTGATAGTCATTTGTATGTCTTCATTGGAAAAGTTTCTGTTCATATCTTCTGCCTATTTTTTGATATGATTAACTGTTTTGTGTGTGTTGAGTTTGAGAAGTTCTTTATAGATCCTGGATATCAACCTTTTGTCTGTACTGTCATTCGCAAATATCTTCTCCCATTCCGTGGGTTGCCTCTTTGTTTTGTTGACTGTTTCCTTTGCTGTGAACAAGCTTTTGATCTTGATGAAGTCCCAAAAGTTCATTTTCGCTTTTGTTTCCTTTGCCTTTGGAGACATATCTTGAAAGAAGTTGCTGTGGCTGATAACGAAGAGGTTACTGCCTATGTTCTCTTCTAGGATTCTGATGGATTCCTGTCTCACATTGAGGTCCTTTATCCATTTCGAGTTTATCTTTGTGTACAGTGTAAAAGAATGGTCGAGTCTCATTCTTCTACATATAGCTGTCCAATATTCCCAGCACCATTTATTGAAAAGACTTTTTTCCACTGGATATTTTTTCCTGCTTTGTCTCAGATTAGTTGACCATAGAGTAGAGGGTCCATATCTGGGCTCTCATCTTTGTTGCATTGGTCTATGTGTCTGTTTTGATGCCAGTACCATGCTGTCTTGGTGATCACAGCTTTGTAGTAAAGCTTGAAATCAGGTAACATGATGCCACCAGTTTTATTTTTCTTTATCAACATTTCCTTAGCAATTCGTGTTCTCTTATGGTTCCATACAAATTTTTGGATTATTTGCTCCAGCTCTTTGAAAAATACCGGTGGAATTTTGATCGGAATGGCACTAAAAGTATAGATCGTGCTAGGTAATATAGACATTTTAACAATGTTTATTCTTCCTATTCAAGAGCATGGAATGATCTTCCTTCTTTATGTGTCTTCTTCAATTTCTTTCATGAGTGTTCTGTAGTTCCTCGAGTACAGATCCTTTACCTTTGATTAGATTTATTCCCAGGTATTTTATGGTTCTTGGTAATATAGTAAATGGAATCGATTCTCTAATTTCCCTTTCTGTATTTTTATTGTTAGTTTATAAGAAAGCCACTGATTTCTGTACATTGACTTTGCATCCTGCCACGTTACTGAATTGCTGTATGAGTTCTAGTAGGTTGGGGGTGGAGTCTTTTGGGTTTTCCATATAAAGAATCATGTCATCTTCAAAGGGAGAGAGATTGACTTCTTCATTGCCAAGTTGGATACCTTTTATTTCTCTTTGTTGTCTAATTGCTGTTGCTAGGACTTCTAATAGTATGATGAACAAGTGTGGTGACAGTGTATATCCTTCTCGTGTTCCTGACCTCAACGGGAAGGCTTTGAGCTTTTTCCCATTGAGGCTTATATTTGCTGTGTGTCTTTCATAGGTTGATTTTATGAAGTTCAGGAATGTTCCCTCTATCCCTATACTTTGAAGCATTTTAATCAGGAACGGATGCTGGATTCTGTCAAATGCCTTTTCTGCAGCAACTGAGAGGACCATGTGATTCTTCTCTCTTATCTTATTGATTTCTTCTATCACATTGATTGATTTGCAAATGTTGAACCACACTTGTAACCCAGGGATGATTCCCACGTGGTCATGATGGATAATCTTTTTAATGTGCTATTGGATCATGTTTCCTAGGATCTTGTTGAGAATCTTAGCATCCATATTCATCAGTGATATTGGTGTGAAATTCTCCTTTTTGTGTGTTCTTTGCCTGGGTAATGCAGGCTTTATAAAAAGTCTGGACGTTTTCTTTCTTCTTCAACTTTTTGAAACAGTTTCAGGAGAATAGGTGTTAATTCTTCTTTGAAAGTTTGGTAGAATTCCCCAGGGAATCCATTAGGTCCTGGGCTCTTAATTTTTCGGAGGTTTTTGATCACTGCTTCAATCGTACTATATTAGCCACAGCAACTTCTTTCAAGATATGTCTCCAAAGGAAAACGAAACAAAAGTGAAAATGAACTCTTGGGACTTCATCAAAACCAAGAGCTTCTGCACAATAAAGGAGATAGTCAACAAGACAAAGAGGCAACCCACAGAATGGGAGAACATATTTGCAAATGACAGTACAGACAAAAGGTTGATATTCAGGATCTATAAAGAACTTCTCAAACTCAACACACACAAAACAGATAATCATATCAAAAAATGGGCAGAAGATATGAACAGTCACTTCTCCAATGAAGACATACAAATGGCTATCAGACACATGAAAAAATGTTCATCATCATCAGCCATCAGGGAGATTCAAGTTAAAACAACATGGAGATACCACCTCACACCAGTTAGAATGGCCAAAATTCGCAAGACAGGAAATAACATGTGTTGGAGAGGATGTGGAGAAAGGGGAACCTTCTTACACATTTGATGGGAATGAAAGTTGGTGCAGCCACTCTGGAGAACAGTGTGGCTATTCCTTAAGAAATTAAAAATAGTGCTTTCCTATAACCCTGTAATTGCACTACTTGGTATTTACCCCAAAGGTACAGATGCAGTGAAAATTAGGGCCATCTGTCCTTAATATTTATTTTATTTCTTTATTCCTAAAATTTATGGCAAAATCACTCTATTTTTTGTTTGTTTGTTTAGTTGAAGCACTAAATATTAGAGATTTTCATTATTTTTTAAAATTTCGTTCAGCGTAACATAATTCATTGTTTTTGCAGTACACCCAGTGCACAATGCAATACGTGTCCTCCATATTACCCACAAGCTGACTCCCCCAACCTCCCACGCCCTGCCCCTCAAAACCCTCAGGTTGTTTTTCAGAGTCCATAGTCTCTCATGGTTCATCCCCCCCTTCAATTTCCCTCCACTCCCTTCTTCTCTCCCTCTCCCCATGTCCTCCATGTTGTTATTCTCCAAAAATAAGTGAAACCATATGATAATTGACTCTCTCTGCTTGACTTATTTCACTAAGCATAATCTCTTCCAGTCCCGTCCATGTTGATACAGAAGTTGCATATTAATCCTTTCTGATGGAGGCATAATACTCCACAGTATATATGGACCACATGTTCCTTATCCATTCATCCTTTGAAGGGCATCTTGGTTCTTTCCACAGTTTGGCGACCGTGGCCATTGCTGCTCTAAACATTGGGGTACACATGGACCTTCTTTTCACTACATCTGTGTCTTTGGGGTAAATACCCAGTAGTGCAATTTCATGGTCGTAAGGAAGCTCTAAATTGGCAATGAAGAACTCAAATTCTCTCTCTTTGCAGGTGACATGACACTGTATATGGAAAACCCAGAAGACTTCACCCCAAACTACTAGAACTCATACAGCAATTCAGTAATGTGGCAGGATACAAAGTCAATGTACAGAAATCAGTGGATTTCTTATGCACTCACAATGAAAATACATAAAGGGAAATTAAGGAATTGATTCCATTTACTATAGCACCAAGAACCATAAGATACCTGGGAATAAACCTAACCAAAGAGGTAAAGGATCTGTACTTGAGGAACTACAGAACACTCATGAAAGAAATTGAAGAAGACACCAAAAGATGGAAGATCATTCTATGCTCTTGGATCAGAAGAATAAACACTGTTAAAATGTCTATACTACCTAGAGAAATCTATACTTTTAATGCCATTCCAGTCAAAATTTCACTGGTATTTTTCAAAGAGCTGGAGCAAAAATTCCTAAAATTTGTATGGAATAGGAAGAGACACTGAGTCGCTAAAGAAATGTTGATAAACAAAAATAAAATTGGGGGCATCTCAATACCTAATTTCAAGCTTTACTACAAAGCTGTGATCACCAAGGCAGCATGGTACTGGCATAAAAACAGACACATAGACCAGTGGAACAGAATAGAGATCCCAGATATGGAACCTCAACTCTATGGTCAAGTAACCTTTGACAAAGCAGGAAAAAAATCCAGTGGGAAAAAGACAGTCTCTTCAATAAACAGTGCTGGGAAAATTGGACAGCTGTATGTAGAAGAATGAATCTCGACCATTCTCTTTCACCATACACAAAGATAAACTCGAAATGGATAAAAGACCTCAAGATACAGGAATTCATCAGAATCCTACAGGAGAACATAGGCAGTAACCTCTTTGATGTCAGCATTTTAAGGTTCTTAACAATGTTCTCTGTGAAGCAGTATGTGAGCTGAGGAGCTGAGGGAAGCATTAGCATGTGGTTTTGACACAGCTCGGTGTCTGCACATATGGACTCAGGTAGTATGCTCAGACAGCAGCTACCCTGGCCTCCTAATAGGAACACACAAATCTTACTCAGGATACCACAGGACCCCAAGGGAATAGTTCTGTTGGGACTGGGTCAGATTCCTGAATACTGAGGACAGCAGCAACTGCCGAGGCAGCAACAATGGTGGAAGGGGCCATAACCAGGAGAGAGAAGGAGCTCTGCCTGGCAAAAGCAATGACTCTATGGGAGGGGGGTGTGGGCTGACAATCTCAAAGCTCATTCCTGCATAATTTATAAAATTTTTAACTACCTAGCCTGAGAGCCAATCCAGGAAATGCTGTGTAGCTTAAGCAATATTTTTTTTAAAGATTTTATTTATTTGTTAGAGTGAGAGAGCACAAGCAGTGGGAGCAACAGGAAGATGGAGAAACTGTCTCCCCGCTGAGCAAAGAGCCTGACATGGGACTTGATCCCAAAACTGGGATCATGACCTGAGCTGAAGGCAGACATCTAACCAACTGAGCCACACAGGTATTCCTTTGGCAGTAATCTTTGTCAGTAAATTATCACAAAAGAAAGCAGACACATTATAATTTTAATAAGGTATTTTGGGATATTATTGGAATTAATAAAATAATCCAAAATCTAGGGTTTTAAAAAGTGCCGTAGCATTGCAAAAATCAATGCCCACAGGTTTATAAATAAATATACAATTTAGAAATCTTTAATATTTAATCTTTAAAATTAATGTTGCTGATGGAAAAATATATATAAGGTTTTAGAAAGTATATAGGGAAAAAATGACAGTTTACCTTGTCATTGATGACACAGTGGTAAAATGAATAAATGGGTTTTTGAAAAATGAAGTGACTTCCAGACTCTTTTTTTGTTTTTTTTTCAAAGATTTTTATTTATTTATTTATTTGGCAGAATGAGTGAGATCACAAGTAGGCAGAGTGGCAGGCAGAGGAGAGAGCCTGCTTCAGGGCTGGATCCAAGGACCTTGATGCCATAACCTGAGCAGAAGGCAGAGGCTTAACCCACTGAGCCACCTATGTGCCCCTGACATCCAGATTCTATAGAAAGTACACATATTACCAGAAACTGGAAAATATTCAATAAAATTAAATTTACATCTGTTTTATTTTTTATTATGTTATGTTAGTCACTATACAGTACACCATTAGTTTTTGATGTAATAGCAAGTTGAGATTTATGACAAATTGATGGGTTGAAATTGACTTATTAGAGAATGTTTTTAGAAAAAGTGTCCTGGAGAAAAATCAAATCTATCTGTACTAAAATGTATATTTGGATCAATTATCTGATATTCATCCCAATGTTTTCACCATGCATAAACACTCCAAATAATTTCAGTAACATAAACCTAAAGACTCTTCTTAAAATTAAAATTCAGCCAAAATTATTTGCAGCTTATCATTTGCAAACCATGATTAACAATGTTTTCATCTCTATTGGCAGAAAAATGGAGTTTTTTAAGAGGATAAATTTCTGTAGAAATAAATTTGGAAAAAAATGAGCCAAAGAAACCTTATGATCAATGAAGACATCATAGAAAAGTGTATTATTGTTTTGTATACATGAAATCATGACACAAAAATACTGTTTGTCCTTTGCATTGAATAGATGTTAATTAATTGTGAGATATATACATATATATAGTTCAGCCTCTTGTTTTGGCCTCATATTTGTGTTTGTGTGCACTGCCCTGTAAATTATGCAGGGTGTGGCATGTCTCCCTTCTGCCAAACCTGAGAAAGTTAATACTGTTTCTTCACTTACCACTGATGAACAATAATAGCAATATACACAGAAAGTTCAATTAATCGGAGAGGATTTGTTTGATTTAACAGTGGTATTAGTTTTGATATATGATTTATCAAAGAATAAAACTGGTGTACAGATGCTGCATTTCCCCTAACTTTTTCAATAAAACTATGAAATGTACTGAGTCAAAAATAAAATATGTGACAGACATGATCTAACACAGGATGGCAGTAACTACTGTGTATATACAGTGAGAATATTGTCTTTGAGATTCTTAATTCCTAATAATTGCAGTAATTTTTTTTGCGTGTGTGTTTTTTCTTTTTTTTTTCTTTTTTTTAAATTTCATTTCTTTTCAGCATAACAGAATTCATAGTTTTACACCACACCCTGTGCTCCATGCAATGCGTGCCCTCCATAATACCCACCACCTGGCTCCCCCAACCTCCCACTCCCCGCCCCTTCAAAACCCTCATGTTGTTTTTCAGAGTCCATAGTCTCTCATGGTTCATCTCCCCGTCCAATTTCCCTCAACTCCCTTCTCCTCTCCATCTCCCCATATCCTCCGTGTTATTTGTTATGCTCCACAAATAAGTGAAACCATATGATAATTGACTCTCTCTGCTTGACTTATTTCACTCAGCATAATCTCTTCCAGTCTCGTCCATGTCGCTACAAAAGTCGGGTATTCATCCTTTCTGATGGAGGCATAATACTCCATGGTGTATATGGACCACATCTTCCTTATCCATTCGTCTGCTGAAGGGCATCTTGGTTCTTTCCACAGTTTGGCGACCATGGCCATTGCTGCAATGAACATTAGGGTATAGATGGCCCTTCTTTTCACCACATCTGTATTTTTGGGGTAAATACCCAGTAGCGCAATTGCAGGGTCATAGGGAAGCTCTATTTTTAACTTCTTGAGGAATCTCCATACTGTTCTCCAGAGTGGCTGCACCAACTTACATTCCCGCCAACAGTGTGAGAGGGTTCCCCTTTCTCCACATCCTCTCCAACATACGTTGTTTGCTGTCTTTCTAATTTTGGTCATTCTAACTGGTGTGAGGTGGTATCTCAATGTGGTTTTAATTTGAATCTCCCTGATGGCTAGTGATGATGAACATTTTTTCATGTGTCTGATAGCCATTTGTATGTCTTCATTGGAGAAGTTTCTATTCATATCTTCTGCCCATTTTTTGATATGATTATCTTATTTGTGTGTGTTGGAGTTTGAGAAGTTCTTTATAGATCCTGGATATCACCCTTTTGTCTGTACTGTCATTTGAAGTCAGTTGCTTTCTTATACACTAACAGTGAAAATACAGAAAGGGAAATTAGACAATTGATTTCATTTACTATAGCACCAAGAACCATAAGATACGTGGGAATAAACCTAACCAAAGAGGTAACGGATCTGTACTCCAGGAACTATGGAACACTCATGAAAGAAATCGAAAAAGACGTAAAAAGATGGAAGACCATTCCATGTTATTTGATCGGAAGAATAAACATTGTTAAAATGTCTATACTACCTAGAGCAATCTATACTTTTAATGCCATTCCCATCAAAATTCCACTGGTATTTTTCAAAGAGCTGGAGCAAATAACCCTGAAGTTTGTATGGAATCAGAAGAGACCCCGATTCGCTAAGGAAATGTTGAAAAACAAAAATAAACCTGGTGGCATCTCATTACCTGATTTCAAGCTTTACTACAAAGTTTTGATCACCAAGACAGCATGGTACTGGCATCAAAACAGACACATAGACCAATGGAACAGAGTAGAGAGCCCAGCTATGGACCCTCAACTCTATGGTCAAATAATTTTCGACAAAGCAGGAAAAAATATACAGTGGAAAAAAGAGGGTCTCTTCAACAAATGGTGCTGGGAGAATTGGACAGCTCTATGTAGAAAAATGAAACTCGACCATTCTCTTACACCATACACAAAGATAAACTCAAAATAGATAAAAGACCTCAACGTGAGACAGGAATCCACCCGAATCCTAGAGGAGAACATAGGAAGTAACCTCTTTGATATCAGCCACAGCAACTTCTTTCAAGCTATGTCTCCAAAGGCAAAGGAAACAAAAGCAAAAATGAACTTTTGGGACTTCATCAAAATCAAAAGCTTCTGCACAGCAAAGAAGACAATCAACAAAACTGCACTAAATTTTTGACACATTAAGCTTATAATTTACTACACAGTTTCTTGATCTCTGCTGTCATTTCCAAGTCAATTCACTTTTCTTGAGGAATACCTGATATGACATCACTTTTCTAGGATCATCACCCTAAAAGGACCATAAACTTACTATATTCTGTTCAGAATGATGTAAGAACTTTAGATTCCCTGGTGAAGTCTCAGTTAATCTTTCTAAAACTAAGCTACCCTCAATTGAAAAAAAAGGTAGTAATTGGCACAGATAAGTTATGAGTATATGACGAGAAAATCAAGAGTTTTTCTGACTTTCATGTAGATCTACATATTAAGGAAACATTTATTTTTATGTTTACCTGTATTGGAAAATAAATTTAAAATACTAGAACTTTTATGTATAATGACAACTTCATTTAGACAGTTTCCATTTTCATTTCTCCATGACTAAGAACTATTTTCATAGAGAATATATTAGCAAAATTGAGTACATTTGAAACTTATGAAAACAAAAGCTAAAACAAAAACAAGGGCTCATAATTATGGATACTTGCAAAACAATTTTGCCCATACATGAGTGATTTTCTTTTTTTCTGATTTTAGTCCTTCCACTCTAAGCATAAAATAATATTTTGGTTTCTGTACACTGATGAATGAACTTATAATCATAATCAGTTTTGGGTACATATGTGAAATATGTGTCTACATTTTTAAAAAGCAGACTTTATGAATCACTTTTCTCAGGCCCCCATCACCTTCTTGTTTCTCTGGTTGTAAATGATGGGGTTGAGCATTGGGGTCAGAATTGTGTAGAAGACAGCCAGAACCCTGTCCTCTGTTGGAGATTGGAAGGATCTTGGACATAGTTAAGTGTAAGCAAAGGGTGCATATTAGAAAATGACCACAGTGAGGTGGGTGCTGCAGGTAGAATAGGTCTTCTTCCTCCCTTCTGTTGACTGCATGTGGCAGATGGCATGGAGTACCCGGCTATAGGAACATTCAATGCCAGTGAAAGGAAACACAAGGAGAAATGTGGTGCTCACAAGTACTGTGTAATCATAGACCTGGGTGTCGATGCAGGCCAGAGTCAACATGGCTGGAACATCACAAAAGAAATGGTTGATGGCTCTGGATCTACAATAAGGGATTCCAAAGGCATATATAGTCTGGGCACAGGAGCTGACTGAACCTGATACCCAAGATCCTGTTATCTTCAGCACACATACTCTTTTGCTCATTCCAATGGAATAGTGGAGAAGAAAGCAAATAGCCACATAACGATCAAAGGCCATAGAGGCCCATAGTAATCCTTCTCCACCAGCTAAAGCCATGAAGAAGAAACTCTGAACTCCACATATGGACAGAGGTAGTATGCTCAGACAACAGTCAGTCTGAATGAAATAGATTTGTTTCCAGAGAGATAATCAGATGCCATTTTGAGGACAATGTTGGACATGTAGTTTAGGTCAATGAGAGAGAGCTGACTGAGTAAGAAATACATGGTGTGTGGAAATGTCTGTCTAGGAAGATGAGAGATGAGAGAATCATGGACAGGTTGCCAAACAGAACACTTAAAAAAATAAGAATGATGACAATGAAGAGGAATAGGCCAATTCTTGTTGGTGGGAACAACCCCAATAGGATGAATCCAGCTGGTGTTTGAGTATCATTTTCCATGTGGCATTGATAGAATTTTCCTAAAAGGAGACAGGAAAGTAAATTAAGGACAGAACAAGAGGATATTTTGAATTTATCATTTTAGTCAGAATGTGTTGTTGAAAATCTTACAACACTTATGTGAATAATTGAACTTTCCTATTTTTAGAAAAACAAAATAAAACAAAAAAAAATACTTTTTGAGCCAGAAATTAAAATAAGGATGCAAACATTAGTAGCCTATATCTTTTCTAAGAAGTATTTGGAGTATTTTAAAAGCTCTCCCTCTCTTTCTCTCTCTCTCTCTCTATATCTCTCTCATCCTAATTCATTCAAATAAGTATGCCTTAGTACTGTATATGATTACAGTATTGCTAAATCAGATGTTTACTCAAAATATTTGCATAAAACCAAATTAAAATACCTACATTATACATTTATTTGAAGAATAATTTAGGATAAAAAATGATATACTAATTTAAGAATAAGTTAAGAATATTTATGACCCGTAAAGGATCATTTTCTTTCATACCTATGACTTACTTCTAAAGATCCAGTAACCTATCAGCAACCTATCAGCTTCTGTTGAGAAGTAATATTCCCTTCTTGAATCCTCTTTTTACAGTAACATCTAATCAAACATCCTTGAAGTCAGGCAAAATGAATTATTTCATCTGTTCTGAAATTTTTCTTTTTATGTTGTTAGCCACTGTATATAACCTCTTTAGTTTTTGATGTAGTGTTTCATCATGAAACATGTTTCATCATGAAACAATGAAGTGATTCATTACTTGCATATAATACCCATGAATGAATCCTTCTTGTCAAGGACTATTAATACAAAATAATTCTCTTCTGACTTCTTAACCAGTTTCTGAATGATACAGTTCAAAGATAAACTTCAATTAATTATCTACACACCATACTCATGGTAGGTTTCACAAATCTGCCAGAATTCTTCAAAGTAGCATTTGTTTTATGTATCTCTGTTTCTCTAATACTTAAATGATACACACTACTTTATGGTACTTTGCCTTACTCATTTTTTTCATTTACTTTCTTTTTTTTTAAATTTTTGTATTTAACATACAGTGTAATATAAGTCTCAAATGTACAGTTTAGTAATTCAACTCATCCACAGAACACCCAGTGCTCCTCCTAACAGGTGCACTCTTAATACCCATCCCCTATTCCATCCATTACCCCATTCATCTCCTGTTTGGTAACTATCCTATTGTTCTTTATAATAAAGATCTGTTTCTTGGTTTGCTTCTCTGTGTGTCTCTTGTTGGTCCTGTGATCATTTGTTTTGGTTCTTAAATTCCACATATGAATGAAATATTTTATTTAGAACTATAATTTAGATCAGTGTGTGAATTTAATCATATATGTTTGTCATTTCTCCATCTTAAAAAAAGAAATATCATGATGATAAAGAATATATATAAGTCAAAATAGAACAGGTGTCAAAAGGCCCAATGAGAGGGAAAATATTTCAGGACCATTTAAAAAAAATGAAGTTAGATAAAGGAATGATCAATCACTTAAGTGGAAAAAAGGAAATAAAATCCTAAGCCTCTCTTAGAGGTGGGAGGAGAAGTTGGAGAAACTCTCCATCATAAGTGATCAAGTTCTACACAGTATGTATTATCTTATTCTTAAATACTATCCTAGATACAAATCATACCATACTTTTAGGATGTCTCCAACATGAAAGAAGAATATGAATACATATGTACACACACACACAGACATATTCACACTCTCAAGGACACACAAGAAATATGAGTAAAAAATGTGAAAATGCAGAAAGATTTCTCTAGTAGTTTCCATATGCTCAGAAAAGCTTCCGCAGAGCAAACGAAAGAGTCAACAAAACAAAGAGGCAACCCACAGAATGGGAGAAGATATTTGCAAATGATACTATAAAGGGCTGATATCCAAGATCTATAAAGAACTCCTCAAACTCAACACCCAAAAAACAGATATCACATCAAAAAATAAGCAGAAGACATGAAGAGACACTTCTCCAGTGAAAACATACAAATGGCTAACAGACACATGAAAAAATGCTCATCATCATTAGACATCAGGGTGATTCAAATCAAAACCACATTGAGATAGCACCTTATACCAGATAGAATGGCCAAAATTAACAAGACAGGAAACAACGTGTGTTGGAAAGGATGTGGAGCAAGGGGAAACCTCTTACACTGTTGGTGAGAATGCAAGTTGGTGAGAATGCAGCCACCTTGGAAAACAATGTGAAGATTCCTTAAGAAATCAAAAATAGACCTACCGTATGACCTTGCAATTCCACTTGGGGTAAATACCCACAAAGATGCAGACATAGTGAAAAGAAAGTCCATCTGTACCCCAATGTTCATAGCAGCAATGGTGACAATCGCCAAACTTGAAAGAGCCAAGATGCCCTTCAACAGACAAATGAATAAAGAAGATACAGTCCATATATACAATGGAATATTATGCCTCCATCAGAAGGATGAATGCAAAACTTTTGTGTCAACATGGACAGGACTGGAGGAGATTGTGCTGAGTGAAGTAAGTCAAGCAGAGAGAGTCAGTTAGTATATGGTTTCACTTATTTGTGGGGCATAAGGAATAACATGGAGAACCTTAAGAGAAGGAAAAGAAAAGTGAATTGGGGGAAATCAGAGGGGAGACAAACTATAAGAGACTGTGGACCATAAGAAACTAACTGAGGGTTTTGGAATGGAGGGGAATAGGGAGTTAGGTGAGCCTGGTTGTAGGTATTAAGGAGGGCATGTATTTCATGGAGCACTGGGTGTGGTGCATAAAAAAAGGAAACTTGGAACACTGAAAAAATAAAATAAAATTTAATAAAAGAAAGAAATATGGGGAAAAAGTATGAAATGTTATTAATTCACAATGTAAATATCATTAGATAAATAAAAGTATGTTTCAGATAAAATGAAAGGCTCTTTCATATATATGCACATATGTGTGTATATGTGTATATATATATATATGCACACTCATATATGTTTATATGATAAAAAATTAAATAGGCAAACAAATGTTTAACGTCAGACCCCATCATTTCTCCCTATAAATACAGCCATTATGGTGATGGTCATTTGGAAGTCTCACCTGAGGGGAGGATACTCTGCCTAGGACTCTCAACCCAGACTCCAACTTGGCAGTCTCCACCAAGGCTTCCCCAGCTGATGAGGTTGGATGTTGTAAGCCCTGGATCTGATGTAACTCTGTTTTACTCTCCTTTATTGCTTACTATTGCCCACATCTATGTGCAGATTTCCCTTTTCTTCTTTCTGTTTCTATTAGATTTTTATAAAATCAATATAGTGTTTTTCCTCTTCAAAACAGAGTAAGGCTGCCATGAATCTTTTATTTAGAGCACTTGGGAATAAACTTAAGAAGGGGAGAAACTTGTGCACTGAAAGTCACAAAACACTGCTGAAAGAAGTTGAAGAAAAGACAAATAAATGAAGATAAACAGACTGTGTTCATTCACTGCTGACCTTAATTTTGTCAAGATGTTAATGCTACCATAAACAAACTGCATATTCAATGAAATGCCTATCATAATCTCAAATGAGGATTTTTCAGAAATAAAAATACATCCTAGAATTAACATATAATCTCAATTTACCCTGAATAGCCAAAACAATCATTAAATAATTAGAGAAATAACTCCAATCAAAATCTTACTAAAATAACTATGATAATCAGAACAGTGTACTATTGCCATAAACATAGATACAAACTAATAAAATAGGTATATCAGAATAAACACTTCACATATATGGTTAAGTGATCTTCTCAAGAGCCACCAAACCATTCAGTGGGGTTGTCTTTTCAAGAAACTGTACAGAAAAACCTGGATATCCACATGCAAATAAAGAATTCAAACCATGACCTTACACTATACACAAAAATTAAATTAAATGGATCAAATTGCTAAATGCAGAGATAAAACTATAAACTTTTAGAACAAAGCATATAATGGGAAAGTTTCACAAAACTTTTCTAAAAACTTTTTTCCAAAAATTCAAAAGTTTCACATTGGAATTAACTGTGGTTTCCTGGATATGACACCATGTTTGGAAGTCCAAGATTATTGTACAAAACTTAAAACAGGAACCTGAATGTGTGCAGGACAATTAATGTTTTAATAATATGTTGCCTTTGACAAATTGCAAAGGAAATGGTGGGAAGGCATTTTTTTACAAATGCCATTCAGATTTAATGTATCACATATTAGACCATTTTCAAAAGGATAAAATTTATATTGATAATTTAATTATTGACAAATACAAGATATATTTGAAATTACCAATAAAATTATGATCACTCTTACCACACATGTATTTTACATAAAGCTATACATGATGAGGTTCACATTGAGGTAGTTAATATAATTCACCTCTAAAAGTGAAAAAAATCAACACAGAATATAAATCGTGAGTGGCACATCAAATCTGTTATTTGATGCCATGCATTACTCATGTTGCTCTGTTCTGATATCCTATCATGATATTATAATTAATGGACCCCTGAATATGACAGGGAAATATATTCAATTGTTGAATATCAGCCTTGACTATTTCAAGGCCCAAGGTAAAGAAGATTTTTTTTCCCTTAGGTAAAAATAAATCCAAGTAACTTATTTTTTTCTCTTTATGTTGGTTTTATCAAGTGGAAAAACAATAAGTAACAAATATTGAAACTATTTACAGTCATTTTCAATCTCTTTGATTTTTAAATTTTCCCTAAAAACTTGCTATCTTGGCACCTACATTGCAGAATATATAGGATGAAAGAAGTAGCAGAAAACATTCTGGTGATGACTTCATAGTAAACAGAAAAAACAAGCCTAGAATCTTGATCAAGTCCTACACGAAAGAGAAAATAAAGGTATGAAAGTAAATGTAGGAAGATAAGTTGATAACTGGGATATGTCAGAATATATTACAGAATTAAATTGCGTTTGATCCTGACCTCTATCCCTTGAACTTCATATCACACTGATATTTCATCAATGAAAAAGTTAAGATGCAGGGATTCTGAGTGGCTTTAATTTAAAATTATATACTTGGATAATTGTATGCATCATCTATCATCCTTCTATCTATCTATCTATCTATCTATCTATCTATTATCTAGCTAGCTATCATCTATCTATCTACCTAAATGCATCCCCTATCTTATCCCTCAAATATTAAATATTTTCAGGTATTGAATCTGAAATAAATGTGGATCAATATTTACACACACACACACAACTCACACGCACAACTGAAAAAGGAAGATAAATAATTAATGTTATTAAAATAGATATTCTATATAGGTAGTAGAAGGTAAAAATGTATACAAAAACTTTCTTAAAATACAAATAGTATTGCTTTGGGGTTTACAGTTTATTTATTTGGATATATTCTTCTATTTTATCAGATATCTTGGCTCTGTTTTATTCTTACCTGACTCCATGACACTCACACAGATTGTCTAATAATTCAATGATTTCTCAAAACCTTTAAATAAAATTGAATTTGTGTTGTTTCCAATGCAAAGTGTCCTTACCTAGTAGATTTTGCTTGCAAAGGTACAACTATATTATGATCTCCTGTGTTATTTATATCATAGATGTCCATATTGTTCATAATGAGAAAAATCCTCCAAATGCTGTCAAAGTTCAAAATGAATTACATATTTCCATCTCTTGAAGTCAATATGCATGAGTGATTTTGCAGACCTTTATTCCTGTGATTATATTTGGAGTTGAAAATTAAATACTGACAAAGCCTGATTCATAAAGTTATTCATAAATTTACTAATTCATAAATGTATATAACATATGATTTTTTAAACTATCTCATTATTAAAAGATAAAGAAAGAAAATCACAGAGTTATGAAATGAATTATTCAAGCCTGGTTCAGTGACCTAGTGATAGAGTTGGAAAATGTCCTCTTAACCTAGATAATACAGAATTTTCCACTGACACACAGATTTTTATGTCTTACACTCTCATTGCTTTTGATCAAAACTATTGTTGAAGAAAAACCATTCTTGATCACACAATAAGACTGATCATCTACAGAGGTCTGGAAAGGCTTCTTGAATTTGAATTTCCTGGAAGAGTTATAAGAAATCACACATTATACTTACAAGAGATTATAAACACAAGTCACCCTACCAGGTTTCACAAAATTTGAATTACTTTCTCTTTTCTCAAAATCCCTGTAATAATCTAACATGATGAATATTCCACCAGTGATTTTGTTTATTCAACTGGAAGGCTGGGAAACCAGTAATCTAGGTTACCACATTAATTTTCCCAGGAGGACTTTGAATGAATTAGTCATATAAAGTCAATCTTAGTTCCTAAAAATTGCCTAATAATACCTCAGTGTGTACATCTACAATAAGAAATTTTTAAAACAAAATAATTATTTTCCATAGCTAGCAGTTATGTAAAGTGCACATCATTGTAAAATGGCTTTTATATAATCCAAGGAGCATCCTGTGGGTCATTAAATCAGGGTAAATATCTGCAGATTCCTTTCTTGGATTTCTACACGAGATTTCATTTCATTTCAAGTGTTTACATAAAAGATCATACCAAAGGCACAAAGATTACAGAGTTTGCATGACTTTAGTGTATTAGGAATTTTAATTATATTACTTAATATTCAATGTATACTTTCATTAAAAAACAATACACTTGTCACATTATAAAGAGATCTGGAACACAGTGTAATATTTGTGTTGGTGCATGTTTGTTGTGTTGTTGTTGTGTTGGTGCATGGTTTTGATCCATAAAAATCCTTAAAATTGGGGCGCCTGGGTGGCTCAATGGGTTAAAGCCTCTGCCTCCAGCTCAGGTCATGATCACAGGGTCCTGGAATCCAGCCCAGCATTTGGTTCTCTGCTCAGCAGGGAGCCTGCTTCCTTTCCTCTCTGCCTGCTTGTGATACCTGTCTGTCAAATAAATAAGTAAAATATTTTTTTAAAAATCCTTAAAACTCCACAACATGAATCAGCATAAGTAGATCAGTGCATAATTAGGTAAGCAGAGGGGCGCCTGTGTGGCTCAGCAGGTTATGCCTCTGCCTTTGGCTCAGGTCATGGTCCCAAGGTCCTGGGATTGAGCCCTGCATCAGACCCTCTGCTCAGCAGGGAGCCTGCTTCCTCCTCTCTCTCTGCCTGCCTCTCTGCCTACTTGTGATCTCTCTCTGTCAAATAAATAAATAAAATGTTTTAAAAAATTTAAGTAAGCAGATATATTGAAAGACAGAAATTAATTAGAAGACCTGTCCTTCAGGGGTTCCTGGGTGCCTCAGTCATTTAAACATCTGCCGTTGGCTCAGGTCATGATCTCAGGACCTTGGTATTGAGCCCCACATTAGGCTCCCTGCTCATCAAGGAGGCTGATTCTCCCTCTCCCTCTGCCTTCTGCTCCCCCTACTTGTGCTCATTCTCTCTCTGTCAAATAAATAAATAAATAAATAAATAAATAAATGCCTAACCTTTAAATTCTGTTTTGCAATGAGAATGGGTTTGTTTTTACTCTTCTTACCAGCACACTGGAGAAAGTTTAAGTTTAAAGCTAGATGTGATTTTAACTCACCTACTTACAAGAACTGTGAGACTGTATATTGAATTTAACTATAAGAGCCTGTACATTTTATGTAGAGAAGATATAAAGAAATATGGGACAATATAAGTAATTCATAAAGAAAATATAGTGAATTTTTGACTATAAATTATCACTGATGAATAGCTATAAAGTTTAGTATCTTTATCATTGTCATTGTCATCACAATGATTTAAAACTATCATTATAATTGGTTATTTACTAGAAATGTATTTACGTGTATGAGAAGTAAAAAATAAATAATCATAAACCTGATAGTATGGATACTTTAATTTCACATACCTAGGAAAAATTAAAAAAACTGATTACCAAAACAAAACATACAGTTACCTGGATTCTTTCCAGAATTTGTCCTTCAAAATTTACACACACACACACACACACACACACACCATTAGACTTTTTTTTTCTTATACCTTCAGTACATACATGTTCCCCTTGCTCTCTAAAAGTAGAACACTCCACTAAAAGCTTCCATATGCTGAAAGTGCATGATGTGAAGAAACAATTACCATTAATTTTTATGAGAAATTGTTCATCATTACCCAACTCAAAAAATAGCCACTCATAGGCTTTTTGAATACCTTAGAACACATCTTGCTGATGGGTGTAAAAAATAAAGAGCATAAACTGGGGCTCACACACACAGTTCAAAGATATACAGAATGGATGCTGAGATGTTTAATGTAGTTCCCAGAGAAGTGACTTGTCAGTTCCAAGCTCACTGTTCTGTGTGCATGTTGCCTTTCTGATCATTTGCTGCCAAACACACACTAATGTCAATTTCACCCATTTTATAGATAAATATAGATATAGATATCTATATCTATATAGATATATAGATATAAATTTGTAGAAGGAAAGATCTTTTTTTTCCCCAATTTGTTGGGTTAGTGTGAACACTTCTGAAGTAGATCTTTTGTAAAAGCAAAATTGCATAAAAGAGACTTAAAAAAATGAAAGATACCTGTACTCATATGTGTATTTTTATATTAAATCTAGACAAGTAATTTCTAGGTTTTAATTAGAAAGTGTGAATTTATCAAGATCAAAAGCTTCTGCACAGCAAAGGAGACAGTCAACAAAACAAAGAGGCAACCCACGGAATGGGAGAAGATATTTGCAAATGACAGTACAGACAAAAGGTTGATATCCAGGATCTATAAAGAACTTCTCAAACTCAATACATGCAAAACAGATAATCACATCAAAAAATGGGCAGAAGATATGAATAGACACT
>PISX010027089.1:0-23451 GCA_004024625.1 Mellivora capensis | reverse complement strand
CTCCACACCCTCGCCAACATTTAGTGTGGTCATTCTTTTTAATATTAGCTATTCCAAATGATGTGGAATTGTATCTCATTGTGGTTTTAATTTGCATTTCCCTGCTGACTAATGAGCATATATAATAGCCATTTGTCTATCTTAGGTTGCAAAGTAATTGTTCATATTTTTGTCCACATATATATTTATATAGACATATGTATATAATGGAATATTTTCTTCAATCTGTAACTTGTATTTTTATATATTCATGGCATCTTCTGATGTGATGAGAAAAAGCGTTAGTTTTCATGAAGTCCAGATTATCAATTTTTTTTTATTTTACTTTCAACGTTTTTATGTTCTGTGTAAGAAAACTGGTGAATGTGCTTGTTAATTCAAAACCAGTTGTTACAAGTATAGAAACCTTATTTTTTCTTAGAAGGCTCTAATTTGGAATGTTTCTCCATTTCATGATGTCTTATGTTGCTTTAGTTGGGGTTTTCTCTTCTTCCTGCTTCCAGCCTCAAGGAACCCAATCTCAGACACTCACCACTTGGCCGGTAGCCCAATCAAGTGCCCCTTACTTGAAACTACTTATCATATCCTCATAATTAGCACACATTTCTCCCAGATTCTGGCAATTGGCTGTTTGCAACTTCCAGTTTTCTCTGCCGTTATGAGTGTTTATGTTTTTCTGGGTCTGCAATAGGTCATTTAGAAGGAAGTTGGGAAAGGAGCTGTTTTTTTTTTAAGTATATATTTTCCATCAAAATTGTTTATATAAAAATGAAATAAGATGATTGGATTAAAAAGAAATGATGGATTGTAACCCAAATTACAGTGTACTTTAATTTAAAAATGCCAGGCTCTTCCAATGAATATTTTCAGGCAATAAGTGACTTGCCCCAAGTCATAAATTAAATAGACAATTATCTCTATTTGTTTAGGAAAAAAATGGTCACCCTTGAAGAGCAAATAACTTGCTGTTTTCTAGGTTGGGGCAAAGTGGACAATGCTGCCCTCTTTAAAATAATCTGCTGAGTTCAGCCTCTAAGGCATTGAGAAAGTCTGGTCTGCCCTTTAAAGGTGGAATGCCACCTTCAGGGTACCTTCTTCTCATTTTCCTCTTGGCACTATTGCCTTGGGAACTAAATAAAAATCTGTTGCCTTTAAAGTATAAACAAAGGCTCAGGATTCTGTAAACAAAAGATGAGTTAACTAGTTAGGGGAAAAGGAGTGCATGTCAAGTAATAAACCAGGCCAGCTTTCCAGTGTCCAGCCCTCAGTGTGTTTGTCATTAGGCATCCTATGTGCCACTTTTGCGTCATGAACAAAAGGACAACTTTTCTAAATCCCACCATAATGCATAGCTGAAAATTATAGGTATTGCTCAGTAAAGAAATATTTCAGATTTATAGTGTTTCTCATTGGAGCATTTTCAACCAGTAAGAATTAATTTGTGGTGAATTCTAATGGTGGTGGGCTTTTATTTTATATTATTTTATATTTTATTTTATTTTGTCAGGAAAAGAACCATTTTAGAGAAAGAAACAAAGATAATAATATTCCCAGGGTTACACAGCCATTAAGTATGACATAAAAAAAACTAAATTGTGGCCACCGAATCCAAAACAGGTCCCTCACTAAGCACCTTCCATCAACTGTATCTAGAATTTAACCTTTTTGGAATCTTTTGCCCAGCATTAGTTAAAAACTCCCCGGTGACTGAAACCATAAATTGGCACTGCACTAAACATGGGTGGCTCCCTCTAAGATTTAATGGGCAGATATATGTCTTTAAAAGATTTGACGTGGCACCTAAAATTAACATATTGCTCAGTATTCTGATTAAGGCACAGAAGGTGCCTCTCAAAATGCAAATATTATCTGCCAGAGGATAATATGTTAAATAATGGAGAGCATTAATACTCTAATGAAATGATTTCTCAGGAATTAGATAACAATTAATTTAGCAGAGCCCTGAGGAAATGGGAATCTAGCAGGTAGTTTAGATAAGAGAGGAGTGATTGAACAAGATCTGGAATATTGAGGCAGTAAGAGGTGATTTTAGCTGATGTAGAATTAATTTATTTACTTTGCCATCTGTTCCTTTTTTTGGTTTGTTTTGTTTTTGCTTATGTACTTTTATCTATCCACAGGATAAACCTGAAGCTAACATACTATGGAATAACAAAATCAGGAAAGGATGGCTTGACAAGAATTGAAAAGGTCCTGTCATTATTTCCCAGAGCCCCAGTGTTGTAAATTATAATGAAGAAAGAAAGAGAGAGAGAGAGAGAGAGAAAGAAGGAAAGGGAAGGGAAGGGAAAAGAAGGGAAAGGAAGGGAGAAAGGAAAAAGACTGTCAGGAATTATTCTCCAGAAATGGTGAATGTGGGAGAAGACTGTTCAGAAGTGACACCTGTACCTAAAGGTACACGTGTGTTGTCTAAGATCTGTCCCCGCAGACCAGTCTAGTCCGTTGCAGGAACAGGTGGCATGGCATATGCCCCTTGGCTTGCCCCCTCCCAACCAGAAGAGTGGTTCCAGACCAGGCATCCAAGGGGAGAAGTCAGGGGGTCAAAGCACAAGCATGAAAGCACTGGAAAAGGAAGGGGGCAGAGGGCTTGGGCAGAAAGAGGGAACCGAGGATGAACTTTGCCTCTTTATGGTTTTGATATGGCTGGACAACAATCCAAGGGCATACACCACTAATTACCTACTGGACATTCAGTCAAGAGCTGTAGGCAAAACTCGCTGAGGTTCATGCAAAGCTACTTCAATCTTTAATATGCTAGAAGCTTATTATTCAAAGATAATCATTTTAAAATATCCTAAATGGAAAACAACGTAATCTCCATAAAAAAATCTACTTTTTCTTAAAATAGTAAAAATTGTTGCTATTCAACCAAACATACCAAAGAGCTCATAGATGAATATCCTCAAGGTTTCAACCTTGAGATTCTTCATTAACTCCTAAGATATTTTTCAGGCCTATAATTATATGTTTGGGAAATGTAAACATATAAATCATCAGAATCAAAATCTTACTGCTGTTTCAGAAATAGCCTTAAATATCAACTGAGGAGTCTACCCCAAATATGATGTTTTAATCTAATTTACACCTGGATAACTGTAGTGGTGGGAACCACACCTCATCCCATTCCTTATGGGGATAGGCTCCATTCTTAGGAAGATATAATTTATTTATACCTTATATCCATTAATCTTAGGTCTATGCCTTGAGGATTAATTGGACAGTTTTTTCAGCAAGCCTAAGAAATAAGATGCACAATTCCAACTATAAAACTAAAATGTCTATACTAAAAATATATTCATTATAAATGGTCAATAATTATCTTCAAGAATATGATATCCTGAGCAAAAAATAGTATCATTACATATAGGCAGACATTTAATAGGTTTAAAGCAGAATAGCTTATTTATTAACTCAATAAAAATGCCTTCTGTCAGGCCCTGTGCTTTGTCTTGGGAAGAAGACATAGCTATACCCTCAAGGAGCTGTTCTTGGTGGAAAATCAAAGAAGAATGGGCAATTATAGTACAATGTGTAAGACTATAAAAGGAGGTATTCAGGGAAGCAGTTCAACCATCTTAACAAGTTACAGAGGGAAGGGGACAGGTGTCAGGATGGGTGTGTAGGATTTAGCTGCTGAAATGGGTCATGGTGCTTGTGTGTTTGGCAGAGTTGTATGGCATGGAGGAGATTCCCAAGAAGAGAAGCTACTGGGACAAAGTTTGGCACATGAATGAAATGACATGTTCAGAAAAATGCAAGTGCTTACATATGAGCTGAAACAGGGAAGAGGGGGAAGGAGGAGAAAGAGGTGGGAGAAGCTGAAGGTCAGGATAGAGACCTAAGGCCATCTTATGACCATCTGGTAAACCATGTCATGGAGTTTAGACTTAATTTTGGAAGCAAGAGGGAGCACTGAAGCAGTTATCACTTTAGAAGGATCACATGGTTGACATGTCAAGAAAGGCTGAAAGGGATCAAGACTGGGTATAGGGACCTCATTTCGGAACATGTAGAAACAATCCAGGCAAGGAATGACGGTGGCCTGAGCCAGGGTAGAAGCCACAAGATGAAGAGGTATGGGAGAACTCGAGGTGTACTATGAAGAAGGGTCCAGGTAGGAGGAGGGAAAGGAAGGAGTGTCAATACTGTTACCCAGGTTTTGGCATGAGCAACACAAAGGGGTCAAGACTGACTTGGGACACAGAGGGCACGTGGTAGATCAGGAGGAAGTGGAGGCTTGTTGTGGTTGTAGATGTGTTGAGTCTGACGTGCACTGGGAGATACAGGAGTCAAAATACATAGTAGCAGTGCAGATACAGAAGTCCAAAGACCCGGAGAGAGTTTTAGGATAGAGTTAGATCTTAGATTTATCACCTTTGGACTAGAAATTGAAGCCCCATGTGTGGCTCTCATTGCCCAGGAAGAGTATGAAAAGTTAGACGATGAGGGACCCAATGAAGGGTCCCTAGGGAAAGACCAAAGTAAGAGGAATAGCCAAGAGTCTAGGACAGACTAGTTCTAGAACTAAAGAAAAATGTGCCCCCAGAAGAAGAGAAAAAGGAGTTTCCAGTAAAGGAAGGCACAGCTAAGAGTTGCCTAATGCTCCGAAGAGGTTGGATGTGTGGAAGTAATGTAAGGACAGAAATATAAGGAGTCTGAGGTAACATACGCTTACCTTGGACTTACTGACAAGGGGCCCACAGGTACCTGGAGGTGGGTTGTTTTTTTCTCCCCTGGGTACAATGAGCACCTTGCCACATAGATGGAAACGGTTAGTGTTCCCAGTGCCCACCTGAGGCTCCTGGCAAGAAAGCAGGAATGCTGGAAAGCTGGAAAGGGACAGGGGACTGAGAGAAGGGACTTGAGGATGGATGGGGGCTTCACTGGGGAAGAACCAGAGAGGGTGGAACAGGGGATATGCGAGAGAGAAGGATAAAAGTGATGGAGAAAGGAGGGAGATCAGGGCTTCAGAGGGCAGTAGAAGCCAGGACTTGAGAAGGAGAGAGACGCGCCTTGTTGGAGGCGAGGAGAAAGCTGTGTTCATGGTCAAGTCTGTGGAAGGAGCAGCTGTGCCTCCTCTTCCACCGCGAGAGAGACGGGGAGGGGCTTATCAGCTTGTGTTTCCTGAGAAGTAGACACCAAGATGGAATCAGATATGCCAGAGATTTATTTATGGGCGGGGGGTGGAAATGGTAGTGATGGATAAAGGCAGGAGAGAGCAAGGGGATAGAGAGAGCTTTGACTGCAGTCAGTCTGACACACATCAGAAGAGGGGCAAGTAGAAAGAACTGGACAGGAAGCGCCTCCAAGTGCAGTCTGAGTGTCTTGGGCTGGTGGAGAGAACTTCGGCAGGAGCTGCCCACCAGGAGTCCTGCATCAGGCATGAACGGCCTACCCTGGAGAGCCCCAGGGTCTAGGGAAAGTGGGGGCTCTGAAGGTCAGCAGCAGGGGGCTCCTGGCAGCAGCTCCCCCCCAGGGCCGCCACATGGGGCAACGGTTGGGGGACAGGAGAACACAGCACCTCAGTCCCACAGCTGTGCGACTCCAGCCCCCACACAGCCAGGCCTTGTGAGGGCGGCTCCCGGGGCTCCCAGCTGCTGGCCTGCCTTCTCTGAAGTGCTCTCCAGGGCCGGGGTTCGAGCAGCCACTGCCTGTTGTGATCCTCTGACTGTGGCGTCTTCCTCTGGCCAGCCTCTCGGCTCTTCTGCTGCTTGTGGAACCAGCTCCATGGGTGAGCCCCTCTGTGTGACAGACTGGAAGTGGCTTCTTCTTTCCTGGGCAGACCAGGACTGACAAAGGGGTGTCACAGCCCCTCTCACTTGCTCTCCCTCCCCCAAACCCCGAACATGACTTGTCTACTTTGTTTTGTTCTGTGGTCTCCTGCCTACACTTACTAGGAACAAGTAGTTCTAGAAACCTAACTGGAAGGGCTGGTTCCAGCAAAAAGTGAAAATCAGGGTTTTCAGAAGAGGCCAGAACTCCGTCATTTTAATGAAAATAGCCACCAGGTTTCCAGCATTGCAAGTTCTGTGTTCACCCATTGTACTGCTCGATCTCCACTTACCCTCACTCCAGGGGAGACACGCGTGGCTCTCCCTTCTGTGGCTCTTGGGTCTCGGGGATGCAGCATGTCTGTTAAAAAAAAAAAAAAGTACACAGAGGATTAATGACCTCATTTGCACAACGTTATCTTAAAAATTGTGTGCATTGGACTTTGCAGTGTGCTGATTTCCACCAGGTCCAGACAGAAGGGTGATTTCTTTTCTCCCTTTATAACCAACATCTGGAAGGAAGAAAAGGTGTACTCCAAATAGTGGGTTCATCTGTAAGACCCAGGATGGTTCTGGGGCTCACAGTAAGGGCAGGGAAGGGTATGTTATTTCCAGAACTTTTCATTCCTTGTTTTTCCCCATGCAACAGCTATACGATGTAAAAAAGTTGTAATTTCACCCAAATATACTCCCCCAAACTGTTCCGTAAGGACTCTGGGTTATATCACTCACGAGCCGGCACGTCAGCAGGAGGCCCTCTCTTTTGCACCCATCAGAAGTAATCAGGGTTCATGGGCCAGCAGAGCCTTTTTTCATGCTTTTTCAGGAGGAAATAAAACAAGGAGGGGAGGATATGCATTCAGTGGCTTGCAGAAGAGAGCTCTTTGGCTGGGATAGATCATCCCGACAACAGCCCCATGTGTTCATGTTCCCCCCCACCCCTGCCCGGTCTGTGCCGCCAGCTCTCAATGGGACTTGGACCACAAGAGAGGAGGTCGATTTTCCCACCCCTTGGCCAGGGCTTTGGTGGATGTGACACGTGCACAAGTGATGCAAACAGATTCGGAAAGCACCTGTGCTCTGGGACTTGCTCTCCTGCTGGCGGGCCCCTCTGTCCCCATGAGCACACCCAGGCTGGTGTCTGCAGGGTGAGGCACTGTGCAGACAGCAGCCCGGCCAGCCTTGCCCCTGGAGAACTGCAACAGGAGCCCTCCAGGATGTTTTTCTGCCCCTTTCCAGCTCCTCTTCCTTTCAGTGGATATTTGGGGAAACAAAAAATACTGTTTACTATCACTGCTCAGTGAAATTACATTCCTAATTTCTTGGTGATGGTTTTCACTTTTCCTTCTTGTGGTTTCACAAGCAGCATTACCAGTGGGCTGTGTTTGCTTAGAAGCCTATCTGGCCTTTTAATCATGCATAAAGTAATGAAAACGATGTCTGTTGTTCTAATTCACAAAACTGTGGGTCATTCCTTAAACTACAAAATCTAGATGTCTAAGTGAGCTAACCAGCCTGGAACGCCGAGCTCAGACCTGACGCATGCTGGGTATTCCACACCTGCTTGTTGGTTGATGGGAAGGATGTGGAACTGATTCTTGAAATAGAAGACGAAATATTTCTCCAACCTTGAGATCCTCTCCTACGACTCTGTAGTGTACCTTCATTTTCTTCTGCGTGTCTTTTTTCTAAACTAAGATAAGTTAAATTTTGAATTGGCCCAGATAGTTAGCTACATTCCTAAGGGGTAGTTAGAAAAGGGTGGGATGAGGGGGTGGAAGAGAGAAGGAGACAGAGCAGGAGGCAAAGTGGGAACAGACAATTTTACAGTGCCGTCGTGGGTCCCCTGTGGGAAGCAGACACAAAGTAAACGTGGGCCTTAAAACTGTGCTTCCGTGATAGGCTGAGGTGAGGCAGCAAATAGGCATTTCAGACCTGAAGGAATCAGATTCTTCTGCTGCCTGCTCGTGTGCACACGGAGTAGAGCTGAGGCTGTATTTATCTTCCATATTTGGGAGAGAGGTTGAGAAATACCTACTCCGCTCTGGCAATCTGACTAAGTTAAATAAACACTTCCCAGACAGTTTGTATCTCAGGCTTCCAAATTACCTCTAGTGTGAGACCTTAAAGGCATGTCTCAACAGCTCCTAATTATAAAGTATTGAACATTTTAATGGAAGACCAAAAATAACAACAACAACAAAGGAAAATATCAATTAAATGCTTTATTTCAATATGTATTTCAAGAAAATGAATTTATAAGCATTTTATTCCTTCAAAGAAGGAAGATCTTGAAATATTATTATCACATAGAATAGAGGTTGACAAACTGTAGCCCACAGATCAAATCCAGCCTGTCCCTGCTTTTCTAAAAGTTTTATTGGAACAGTCTTGTCCATTCATTTACATATTGTCTTTGTCTTTTAGCTTTGAGGCTACAAGAGTAGAGCAGAGTAGTTCTGACACAGAGTATATGGCTCGTAAATTTTTATGGGGATGGAAGAACATCTTTGGAAAACTTCAGGTTGAAGCAAGACAGAGTCAGGAAACCTTGCCCCAGGAAGAAGGCATTGACTGCCTCGGAAGGGCATTCTTCGCACGGCTCAATTTCAGTAATGACTATGTCCTCCAATCACAACTCCACAGGACTCACTCCTTCATCCTAATGCAATCCGGGATGAAAATTCTTCTGAGTTATTTGACTACCATCTGTTTAAGAGATCAGTCAATGCAGTGCTGCTCTGGGAGCTCTTTGAAGGGGGCAGGGCAAAGCCACATGAATGAAAGGGAGAGGGACATCTCCCCTCTCAGTGCCATGTCACGTCATGAGGGCATTCACGGGGGGACTCTGGTCTGGTCAGGTGTTTGCATTCAGGGAGGCAGCAGCCAAGATGGCGGAAGGCAGTGACAGTTTGGAGAAGTTTGTTTGAGCAAAAACATTGAGCAGAAGTGCCAGTCCTGGGAGCTTGGTGGAAGCCACAGGAGAAGAAGTGTATAGGACCTTCTTGTGTCTGCTAGTAGCCCCAGGGACCTGGGGAAGCTGGCAGATCTGCATGACCGTTAGACACCACCACTTAGAAATCCAGTCTTGGCAGAGCCTTACAAATTGCCAAAAGACAAAACCTGACCACACTGGAGTGGGACTCATGAGTATATTTTCTTATCTGAATTAGTTTTCTGTTTGTATCAGAGTGCATGGGAATCATATTGGCCTTGGACCTGCAAGGATGTGAGGAGAGGATGTGTCTCTGGTTGGCTCCTCCTCCTAACCTCACTTCAGATATTTGCTCTTTGACCAAAAAGTGATGACCTTTAGACCATTTGCCATCTCTGCAGGCTTACGGAGACCCTGTCCACATGGAGCCCCTTTACCCTACCAGGGAGATTTTGAGGCCAAGGTCCAAAATTGTTATCAGAAAGAAAGGCCGGTGCTAAATAAATATAGACCTCTTCCCAAATCAAAGAAAGTCTTCTTTTACTCCTAACTTTGATCATACCACTTAATCTTTCATAGTCAAAGCTAAACCAGAGTGCTATTTATAGAGAGATCCTTCCGGAAAGGAGGCCACATGCCTTTTAATTTCATGTAGTATTTGTTCTGTAACAGACATAATGTGTTTTTTGGAGGAATGGTTTATACCTAAGAGTAACACTTCATCTACGGACCATACAAAATGACCTGAAATTCATCACAGAAGTAAAACAAAAAACCATGGATGTTGGATAGCAAGTTCCACACATACACACAAAAAGTCTGTGATCAAATATTTGGGGAAATGTTGAGTTACGAGACTGAAATGGTTAATTATAGTTCAAAACTTCTCAGGTTCTTAAATAAGCTGATGTGTGAAATGTATTCCCAGAAGAACATAATCTGGCGTATTACCCCAAAGTATTTGATCAGTGGGACCCTTTTGCGTAACAGAATATTACACAAAGCACATTCAGTCTTTGTGTGTTTTAAAATCCCCATTTTTTTTTAGAGCAGGGGAATTTGTGTAAGATGGTAGACATCTGGGAGAATGCACTATATTAGGCAGAACTCTTAAGGATGGAGATGCTAAAAAGTTAACAAAAACAGATTGAGTAAAAACATAACCCACCGGCTGCCTAGCTGAGAAGCAGAAGCATTAGAAGGCATCTTCAAGCAAGCCTGGGTAGGTGCTCAGTTGGAGGGCTTCCTCTCTAGTTCTTTCTTGACCTTGCTCTTTCCGAGGTTCAGCCCTGCTTCCCTCTGCTTCCCCTCTCCCTCCTCTTTCTATAAAGTGGCAGATCTGTGATATCAGAAAGAATTCCTATTTTCTGAGAACCCAGCACAATCCAGAACGAGCGCTCATTGGCCAGCTTGGATGCTACATCTATCTGTAATCCAAACACTGTGGACAGGAGAATGCAGAATTATGGTGGGCCAGGTCGAGGTCATGGGTCCACCCCATGAGGGAAGTGAAGGAGGAGGCATCATTTCCACTTCAACAGCATGGGAGAAGTTCTTGATAAGAGAATTCCTTTAACGCAAGACAGGAGAGGAGATGCCGGGCAGGCAAAAAAATCAACAGATGCCCGCTGATATTTCACACATGTGCAGCGTCCGATGGTGTACCTCCTTGTTTTGGCTCTTTGCTTGTTTAGACCTTGTGCCACAGCCACCACCTTGAATTCCTCTGTGAGTCATCATATTGACCAGGTATCTTCTCCTGGAAGGAAAGATTTCCCCGACACCTATATTCTCCTTTCCCTTGTACAGACGATTAATGCCATAACCCAAACAACAAAAAGATTCCCGTTTCTTCAAGCTCTACTGGGGATCCTGAAATGTACTGCAGTCTGAGAACCACCGCTCCCTAGAGATAGTTAAAAACCATGTAACCATTGGTCACGTCAGATCTCGCGGGGGGAGCGATGGGGAGATTTTTCTTAATAGACTCGGGTGAATAGTTCTCCTCTGACCATTTTGATTCAGCAGGTCTGGGGTAGTGTTTATTTGTCTGTATTTTACCAGAATTCTACAAGGAGTCCAAGTGCATACTCAAGTGGGAGGACTGCTGTTTGAAAAGAGAAAAATATTTAAGGTAAGACTGGTGTTTAGATTTCAACATTGTGGAGACAACTGCCATCATTCAAGAACAGCCCACGAACTTTAACAGGTGGGAAAATGAGTGACCCCCAGATTCACAAGCAGCTGCTCTAGAAAGAACTCAAGCCAGGCTGGCTAGTAAAATATGATGAAGACTATGGAAGTCCTTTCAGATAATGCAGCATGACTGAGCAACACTGGGGAACCAAGGAAGGTAGAGGCAGGGTGTTGGGATGTATCACGAGGAGGACAGGGCAGAGGACAAGAGGGTGTTTGAGCAAAGGCACTACGTAATCTTGCAAGGTCAGGAGACAGAGCTCTAAGCAGCAACAGGCTCTACAGTCAGGACAAGGATCATATTCACATATAAGTTGTCCAAGGTCTCAGTCGGTGTTTCAGCTCTCCTGCCCCACATCGAGAACAACTCTTCTCAGTGTCATCTTGGAATATAGAAGGTAAAGACGTACACACTCTTCAACTATTTATCTGGGCAGTTTAAAAATTAAAAATGCCAGCAGCGGGGGTGTGCTCTCCTGAAGGGGACCAGCTGTTCTTCCACTCTCAGAAGAAGTGGGCTTAAGTAGCTACCCCGGGGGTGCAGGTCAGTGTGAGGAGATCCTTTCTGATGGGAATGTCCTGAGTTGCAGACACCAGAATGGATTACAGCAGGAGGCCAAGCAGGCCCTTCCCCAGAGGAAGCTGCCTCTAGGATGGTGCCTGTTGCATTCAGAACTCTTCTCACATCCCTGAGATCGTCCAGGATATCTAATGCAAACTCCATCCAAGGAAGCAGATGTATAATGGTTTCAAATGCACAGATTGCCACAGCATTGAGGGCTTGAGGGAATGAGGCCAACAGAGCTTCTAAGGTTTCAGTAATCCTGTGAAGTTTCCCCCGAGACTCCCTGACAATCCAAATGAGCAAGAAATCAGTCTACTCTTGATTGTTTAATCAGGAATGTTCTGGTTGGTGGATTTTTCTACCTGCTTTTAATCATTCCATTGCCTCTTGGAACTTCCACCGACTGTTAACTACGGATGAAAACTGAAGGGAAAAACCCAAGCCATTTCTGCTATACATTAGCTCTGCTACAGGAAGCAGCATCCTAAAACTCAGAGGGACCAGAACTTACTTCATAAACTTCAGTAAGGGGAATGCCATTCCCAGCAGCAGTGTGATGTGGGAAAGACAGACTGACAGTTGGTCAGACTGATCATTCTTTTACACATGGAACCTCTGCTCATAACAGAGATGAAACTATTACAATATGGGGTCCTGGTGAGAAGGAAATGGGCTACTGAATCCTCAGCATGGAGTGCTATCTTCCTATGTTACTGGGATTGCTAAAGCATGGAAGCCGGGCTCATGCCCCACACAAGTCTGTATTGTATTTTAATTCCAGTGTAGTTAATACACAGTGTTCAGGTGTGCAGGTGCACAAGATAGTGACTCAACAATTCTATACATTACTCAGTGCTCATCACAATAAGTATACTCTTAATTCCGCGTGTATGTGTGTGTGTATACCACTTCTTCTTTATACATTCATTTATTGATGGACACTTGGGTTGCTTCCATAATTTGGCTATTGTAAATAATGCTGCAATAAACAAATTAGTGTTTTCATATTCTTTGAGTAAATGTGGAATTACTGGATCATAAGGTAATTCTATTTTTAGTATTTCTAAGGAATCTCCATATTGTTTTCCAGAGTGGCTGTGTGAGTTTGCATTCCCACCAATAGTGCAAGAAGACCTTTTTTCTCTACATCCTCACCAACACTTGTTGTTTTCTTTTGTTTTTTATTTGAGCTCACTATGGTTCTGATTTGCATATCTTTGACAATGAGTGATGTTGAGCATCTTATGTCTGTTGGCCATCTGTATGTCTTCTTTGGAGAAATGTCTGTCCATGTCTTCTGCCCATTTTTATTTTTAATTTTTTTAAATTTTTTAAAAAAGATTTTATTTATTTATTTGACAGACAGAGATCACAAGTAGGCAGAGAGGCAGGCAGAGAGAGAGGAGGAAACAGGTTCCCTGCTGAGCAGAGAGCCCAATGCGGGACTCCATCCCAGGACCCTGGGATCATGACCTGAGCCCAAGGTAGAGGCTTTAATCCACTGAGCCACCCAGTTGCCCCTTCTGCCCATTTTTAATTAGATTACTTGCTTTTTGGTGTTGAGTTGTAAAGTTCTTTATACATTTTGAATACTAACCCTTTACTAGTTAGTCATTTGGAAGTATCTTCTCCCATTTAATAGGTCATCTTTTAGTTTTGTTGACTGTTTCCTTTGCTGTGCAGAACCCTTTTGTTTTGATGTAGTCCCAGTAGTTTATTTGTGCTTTTGTTTCCTTTGCCTCAGGAGACACATCTAGAAAAATGTTGCTGTAATGTATGTCAGAGACATTATTACTTCCTGTGCTCTCTTCTAGGATTTGTATGATTTCAGGTCTCACAGTTAGTCCCTTTATCCATTTTTGAATCTAATTTTTGTGTATGGTTTAAGAAAGTGGTCCAGTTTCATTCTTTTACATGTAGCTATCCAGTTTTCCCAACACGATTTGTTGAAGAGACTTTTTCCCATTGCATATTCTTGCCTCCTTTATCAAAGATTAATTGACCATATAATTGTGGGTTTATTTCTGGGATCTCTATTCTGTTTCATTGATCTATGTGTATTTCAATAAATGTATTTCAATAAATCTATTGATTTATTTTTGTGGTAGTACCATACTGTTTTGTTTACTACAACTTTGTAGTATATCTTGAAATGTGGGTAAGTGATATATCCAGTTTTGGTTTTTTGAAGGTTGATTTGGCTGTTTGAAGTCTTTTGTGTTTCCATAGAAATTCTAGGATTATTTCTTCTAGTTCTGTGAAAAATGCTGTTGGTATTTTGATAGGGATTGCATTAAATCTGGAGATTTCTTTGGGTAGTATGGACATTTTAACAATGTTTGTTTTCCCAATCCATGAGCATGAAATATCTTTCCACTTGTTTGTGTCATCTTCAATTTTTTTTAATCAGTGTTTCATAGTTTGTATAGTACAAGTCTTTCACCTCCTTGATTACATTTATTCCTGGGTATTTTTTTTTGATGCAATTGTAAATGGGAATGTTTTCTTAATTTCTCTTAGTATAGTATATAGAAAGACAATGGATTTCTGTATATTGATTTTATATTCTGTGACCTTACTGAATTCCTTTATCAATTCCAGTTATTATTTTTTTATGGTGTCTTTAGGGTTTTCTAGTGTCATGTCATCCAAATAAGCAAGTCTTAATCCAGGATCCTGCAGGACCCTGAAGAAAGGTCTGAAGAGAGGGAAATGAAATGACAGAGGAGAAGAGAGGAGTAAGAGGCAGAAATAGAGGAACAGTAGCATACAGATTACGGGGGGGTCCTGCTGCATCTCTAAAGCTGCTTTGACTATCACCAGCCCCCCAACACCTACCATTTATTGAGGACTTGTTGTGTGTCAAGGATCATCTAACTAATAAATTGCAGAACCTGGATCTGAACCTAAATATGCCCAAAGCCCATGCATTTATTATACCCTGAAAAATGGTAAACACAGGTCAGTTTCTCATGAGGCATGCATGTATTTGCTAACAGTTTTTAAAAACAGATTTTTGTTTTCTTTTCTATCTTCTGTACAGTCTTCCAATAAACTCTCACTACAAGAGGTTCCCTAAGCTTCTGCCCAATCCTTGAGACCTGACAGAGCCTGAACACACAACTTGGCAGCCCCCAAACCTCTTCTCTAGAACTTCTCCAGCTGGCCCTGCAGTCCCTCAACCAGAAATGTTCCTAGACGTCTCTGCCCTGGCATGGTGGTTTAATGTGATACATCTGCCTGTGAGCACTGTTTTGGCTGTATTCCATAAATTTTGATATGTATAACATATCAAACTATTTTCCTAAGTTCCCTTGAGACACTTTCTTTAATCAATTGATTATTTAGATGTATGTTAATTTTCAAGAGTTCGGAGGAAGAGTTTCTATTATTTTCTATGACTTTCCAGTTACTGATTTTTAGTTTAATTCCATTATGATCAGGAAATATACTTGTAATGATTTTATATCTTTTAAATCATGAAGTTTGTGTTATGACCCAGAATATGGTCTACGTGTATGCACTTTTGCCATGTGCACTTAAAAATAATGCATATTTTGGGGCGCCTGGGTGGCTCAGTGGGTTAAAGCCTCTGCCTTCGGCTCAGGTCATGATCCCAGGGTCCTCCGATCGAGCCCCACATCGGGCTCTCTCTGCTCAGCGGGGAGCCTGCTTCCCCTCCTCTCTCTCTGCCTGCCTCTCTTCCTACTTGTGATCTCTGTCAAATAAATAAAATCTTTAAAAAAAATAATGCATATTTTGCTGGTGTTAGAAGAACATTCTATAAATGTCAATTAGATACATTTGTCTGTGGGGTTATTTTGCTTTGTCTCCTGTTCTGATTTTGTTTCGAGCTGTTCATTGATTACTGAGAGAGACACTTTGAAGACTCCACCTGTAGTTCTCCTTTTATTTCTGTCACTTTTTCCCCTATACTTCAAAGTTTTATTGCTATGGAGTGCCTGGGTGGCTCAGTCGGTTAAGCATCTGCCTTTAGCTAAGGTCATGATCCTGGAGTCCCAGCATCCAGTCCTGGGATCGTGTCTCTAGCTCAAGTCCAGCATCAGGCTCCCTGCTCAGTGGGGAGTCTGCTTCTCCCTCTGCTCCAGCCTGTTCATACTTGCTCTCTCTCACTCAGTTTCTCTCTCTAATAAATAAAATCTTAAAAAAAGTTTGTTGTAGATACATAAACACTTAGGTTGTTATGTTCACTGAGTTTTATCATTATGCAATGTCTTTATTTTAAGCAATTTTCCTTGCTCTGATGTATACTTTATATGATATTTATATGGCCACATAAGTTTTCTTTCCATTACCTGGAATTTCCATTACATGGAAATCTTTTCCATCCTTTTACCTTGATAGTTCCCATATCATTATTTTAAAGTGGGCTGCTTTTAGATAGTATATGGTTGGATCTTCTTTTTATCCATCATGACAATCTGTCTTTTAATTAATGTGCTGAGGTCATTTATGCTTCATGTAATTATTTTTGATATTTGGATTTGGTCTAGCATTTTGCTTTTTGTATTGTTTCCTCTCCTTTTCATTCCTTCTTTTCTCCTTTGAACTTTCTTTTGAATTATTTGAATTTTTGAGCAATTCATTTTAAATTTTCTATGAATTTTGACTATATTTCCTTGGATAATTTTTTAATGGTTGCTGTAAGGATTACAATACACAAACCTAACTTTTCATGCTCTACTTGGGATTGATATTTTACCATTTCAAGTGGAATGTTGAAAACTTCCCATCACATAGGTGTCTTTACTTTCCCCATCATAGTAGCTGTCATGTATTACCTCTATGTACTTAAAAACCGTTGCTGTAGACCATGCTGTAACATTATCCCTCATCTGCATATATGTTTCACACAACATAAGAGGAGAATAGCCCATTTTATTTATCTATATAATTACAGTTTCTCTCATGTTTTCTTTATTCCTGATGTTCCCATGTTCCCTGTGATACAGAAGCCTGAAGAACTCACTTTAGGATTTCTTTTATATAGCGGCCTACCAACAACAGATTCTTACTTTCCTTTTATTGGAGAATGTTTTTATTTCATCTTTCTTCCTAAAGAATATTTTTGCTAGATATGCAATTTTCAATTTATACGTTTTTTTTCCTTTCAGCTCTTTTATGATGTTATTGCCCAACCTTTTCACTTAAAACACAGTCATTTCAACTGCTGTTTCCTAATGCGTAGCGCATTGTTTTTTTTCTCTGCTTTCAAATTCTTTCTGTTGCATTCATTTATAGCTTGCTAGGTTATTATGCATCTGGGCGTGGGTTTTTCTAAGTTTGCACTTTTTTAGATTTGCTATACATTTTTAATCTGTAAGTTTGTCTTTTGCTCAATTTTAGGGAGTTTTCAGACTTTTTTCTTTTCTCTCAAGCAAGTTTTCTGAGCTATGCTTTCTCTTCTCCTTCTGGGAGTCTAATGACATAAAAGTTATGCCTTTGACCTTTTCCAGAAGTCTTTTCATCTTTTTCTCTCTGCTGGTCAGATGGTATAATGTCTTTCTTCATAATCATTGACTCTTTGTTCTGCCATTTTCTTTCTTTTATTTGCCCCATCTACTGGATTATTTATGTTGATTTTTATATTTTTTTAGTTCTCAAATTCTTATTTGGTCCTTTTAAAAATATTTTTCTTATATCTATGGTAAGACTTCCTATTTTACTATTTGTTTCAAAAATGTTTCAGCCTTGGGGCCCCTGGGTCGTTCAATGGATTAAGCCTCTGCCTTCAGCTCAGGTCATGATCTCAGGGTCCTGGGATCGATCCCCGCATCAGGCTCTCTGCTCAGAGGGGAGCCTGCTTTCCCCTCTCTCTCTGCCTGACTCTCTGCCTACTTGTGATCTCTGTCTGTCAAATAAATAAATAAAATCTTTTAAAAAATTGTTTCAGCCTTACTTCTCTGAACATGGTTGTAATAGCTGCTTTTGATTGCCTTTCCCATTAAATTTCCCAGGTAAACTGAGATTTACCTGGCTTTTCATTTGCTGAGCAATTTTGGATCATATCCTGGACATGTTGGATATTGTATCATGAGACTGTGGGTCTTGTTTAAATCTTGAAAATGTTGACTTTTTGTTTGCTCCAGTAGGCAATTTCCCTGGTTATTTTTATTTTTATTTTTTTTAAGTAGGCTCCACGAGCCCAATGTGGAGCTCGAACTCATGACTTTGAGACCAACACTTTAGCTGAGATCAGGAGTCAGATGAGTTTTAGTCCATGTTTCTGATCTACCTTTTTTAGCTGTGGGTTCAATATTCATTCATTTTCCCAGGCCTTTTCAGTACCACTTAGGTCTGTTTCATTGCACAGCACTGGTGCCCAGTGTGAGATGTAGCTGGTGGTCTGTCCTTTATTGAAGTCCTTAAAGATTAGGGTATGCTATTTAAGACTAGATGCACTCATAAAGCCCTCGGATGAAACTGGGAGATCATAAGCAACATTATGGAACTGATCTCTTCATCTTCCTCCCCTCCACAATCTCACTAAAGTTTCCGTGATCCGCCACCCCTCTCTACCTTTCCCAATACTTCAGCCAGAAAGCCAAACTCTACTACCTCTAACCTGCATCACAATTCTCATGACTACATCTATTCAGGGACCAAGAAGCACAAGAACTGAGGAAAAGCTAGCAGTAGGAATTGCCCCACAATTCCCGAACAGTCTTGTGACTATAGCTTCTCTTGTCAGAGAGAAATTTCTTCCCTCAGAGTGCTTCCCTTGGAGCCACTGCTGCCATCACCTGTGCCCCTAACGTGCCATCATGGTAGCGTCTGGGGACCACAGTGAGAAAGAAGAGAAACAAAGGAGGGATTTCCTCTTACTCTTTGTGACACTTGGAGTCTTGTTTCCTGCTTTTGGACCTATAAGAGAGGACTCCCACTGAGTCATTCCCACCTCCTCCCACTGTATACCTCTGGGTTTTTGACCATTTTTGAGTCTGGGTAGAACAATTCTGGAGGGGAAGACATGAGAAACTCCTGCCAGTGTCATATTACATCAAACTGTGTGCTCTTTTCTTAATCCACTGCTATCATTTACTTTTCAGAGTCATAGCTACTGTGTGCATTCTGTCCAGAGTTTATATTTTGCTTAGTGTGACTGTCACAGGGTAGAGTGTGTTCACTCCACCCGGGCTGGAGTCAGAAAGTAATGGATAGGGTACTGTTTAATAGTCAACTTTTTTTCTGTTGCATAAGGAAACATCTCAAATTGTATAACCTGATGTATCGCTTTAGTCTCTTCTGAGAACATTTTATTTCATCACCAGTATAAAGCTATTATGTTTTATGTTTGACTTGATCTGATTAAATTCAATCTAAAGTCTTTGGTGAATTTCACTAACTGAAATTACAACTTTTTTTTTTCCTCATCACGACTGACAGATTCAATATCAAGTCTTTAGAATTCAAAACTGCCTCAGGACATAAAGAACTTACAGAAAATGTAGTTTAAATAGATGACTAGATTGTATAACCATGTTCAAGAAGAGGTATCAAATTTTAAATAACGTGACAATTCCACTATTTACAGGACCAGTTTGAATGAAAAGTAGAAGACGAGAGAAGGGTTAGTATTCCACAGAAGACATTAATAATATGTGGTCAATATGAGGTCCCATATGGGACTTGTAGTCAGTCTTACAAAGGACTGATGTAGACTGATCAGAAGAACCAACAGTAATTTGCAGTTTGTCTTCCAATACCATGAAATACAAGAGTAGATCCTCCATTGAATTAATAGTCCCATGGGGTCCCTATATTATTATGTAAAATTATAACCAATCCATAAGCATTAGAATCCCTTCTGTTAAACATAATGAATGTTCCATTTTACATCCAAGATTTTGAGCTCTTTCCCAGATTCTAACCAAGTGTCAGGATAAGTTTTGCATTTATTTGGCTCAAGAATAAGACTGACTATATTCATAAGCAAGACCTCAGATTTTTCTTATAACAAGATATTTGAATGCTTGGATTTTCTTGATACTGTTTACATTACAGTAAACAGTTGATCAATCCTCCATGTCCATATTTTGCTCCACTCCAGAAACCACTGCATATGGATACAAAATTAAAGCAGAAGTCTTTTTCTCATGGCAACCCTGTTTGCAAAAATAAACACACAAACACAGAAATGACAGCATAAGATATGCAAAATTGAGAGTAAGTGTGGAGGCAGAATAACAGTCCCCCAGAGATGTTCATGTCCTAATCTTTGGTTACTTATGAATATGTCACCTTACATGACAAAAGAGACTTTGCAGGCGTATTTAAGTTAAGGATTTTGAGATGGGGAGATTATCCTGGTGTATCCAGGTGGACTCAAAGTAATTACAAGTTTTTTTTATAAGGAGAGAAGAAGATGGAAGAATCAGAGAAGGAAATGTGCCAATAGAAGCAGAGGTTGAGTGACCTAGCAGTAAGCTAAGGGACGTGGACCACCCACAAAAAGGCCTCTAGAAGGAATGTAAGCCTTGATTTTAGCATCTTCACATGGTTTTCGGACTTCTGAGCACCAGAACTATAATATAGTTCATGAATTTGTGTTTTTTAAGCCACTAAATGTGTGGTAATTTGTTACAGCATAAATAGAGAACTAATTTATAAGCCTCTGGTTACATGAGGCACTCGTGGTGCCTTACGAAATTGACCACACGCATCACAATAATTTGCTTGGACAAAAGCTCATCAGAAAACTGTGTGGAAGAAATGATGGATGGAGAAGGTGGGGAGGGGAGGGAAAGAAGAGGAAAGGCAGAGAAAGAAGATCATTTTGTGAAAGTCCCAAGGCCAGCTGGAACGTTAGGTCAGCTTTTCAGGTTCCAGCTGGAATGTCAGGGAATATATTTAGCAGGAAGTAATGGCAGTCAGACTCCGTTCCTGAGAAGGAGCAGCTGCGTAGGAAGTAATCAGAGATGATGCTAACAAAACCCTCTTAAGGTATCCTTACTCCTTAGGTAAATCAGACCTAGAGGGAAGTAAAGACCCCGGGGCTTTTGGAGACTTCTGCCCTCGGCAAGCTGCTGATGCACTGGAGCCCAAAGTGGTTGGGTGGCTAGGGCATGACAAGGGTACTGTCTCCTGCCACTGCATACATGTGGAGTTCGGGCTTTGCTCAAGGGAAAGTCGGTCACCAGCAGACCTTGCATCCACTCGTGTTTTCTTGAACACAGTGAGGAAATAGTACTCTGGGTTTACCAAGTAAAATCCAAGTACTCTGGGTTTACCAAGTAGCTGCGTAGGTCTGCTGGGTCTCTGTAAACCAATGCAGAAGTACAGTAAATGTCATTTTTTCTTTCATTGGCATTCAGAAATCTCAGGAAGGTGTTTATTCCATTCTTGGGATGGCTATAACTCATATTTAACTATAAATCAATATGTAAAGATGAGCAAAAAGAGAAAAATGGTCAAGTCTCTTAAAAAATATTGCATCTCAATGAAAAAAAGAAGTTCTCTAGAACAGCACAGTAACTTGCTGCCTGAACAGTAGGAAAATTTAGAGAATCTCTCATGTTCAATTCTAAATGATTGAATAGGACATTTTATCTTTGAAACAAATTTGAGCAGTCACGAATAGGGCTCAGGGGAGTCTGCATCAAGAATAAAAATATATACTGGCTGGTTGAAGGGTTATAAACAAAACAAGTAGAGTGTGATAAATCAGCTTTTGTAAAAATCACTTTGGAAAAATAGTAGACATATATGAGAAATTTAGAAGTTACATGGAAAAGATGAAAAGAGGAAAATAATAAATAAATTTTACCTTTCCCTAGCAATTGCCAATACTACAGTTGGCTGATAAATCTGAAGAGTGCCTTAGCTGTTACTGAACAAACTCTGTCCTGTTGAGTAATTCAGCAGCTCATTTTGCAATAAATGGAACAGAAGGGATGAATGTACTCCAACCACAGACAACACTCCGGGCTCTCTCCTGAGCAGCCGAACCCTGGCGGCAGGGAAGGTCTGCATGTTACGGATTAATATCCTTGATCAAGGGTGAGAAAGAATTCACCTGTAGATCATGCACCTAATCTGTTGACAGTACATTTTTTGGGAAAAGTAAATTGGGTTACAACTCCACTTTTCAATTCATGGTTGGAGCGCAATCATGGTTGTTTCAAACAGAGGAGTTTGGCAAAAATCAGTGAAACCATTCTGTGAGAATCAATGGACTATACAGGACTTTCAATAAAAAGTAATGTAAATTGTATTTTTAATTGTGTGTTATCATCCCTTATATCAGTAAAATTTATAAGCCCGCGTATGTATATACACACACATTATATATGGATATACATACATTTTCCAGAGCCAATTATTAAACATTTACTAGTATGTTATTACTTGTAGATAATACTTATTTCCTAAAAATCAATTAGAATTCATTGAAAAAGATAATTGTATATAAAATAAATACAAAAATACTACAGAAGTATTTTATTTCATAATATTGATAGCAGTATTTGATTTGCTTATTGAAAACAACTTATTAAAGTGGAGAATCATTAAAATTATACAAATATGCCTGAAAATAAATGATTTCAACTAAATGTTTATGACAACTTGCCAACAACTTGCTTTGAGGGGTTATAAAACAGGTTATTTCTCTCAGTGTGTACACTCGTTAAAATTCCGTTTTGTCTTTCTTGCATAAATCATATCTCTTAATACCAAAAATCCAGGGACATCTGTGACCCAATGGATAAAACTTTCCCAGGTGGGACCAGCAGGTCCACTGCAGAGCTGAGATCTGAGTCCAGGCAGTCTGGGCACAGACGCTGCCTCTGTAAGCACTGCACAGTCCCTAACTCTCCCACGTGGATGCTGGAGAACAGAGGGGCCACTAGTGTTCACTGTGCACGAGACATCAGCCAATACGTTTGGTAGAGGTCCCAGGTCAAGAGGTCTTAGGAAAATCTGTTATGAGAGTTACCGTATCTTTGTTTTGTAACCACAACAACTAGTTGAAAGGAGTCCTAAAAAATCTTAATTTAAAACCACAGTGAAATACCACTTCATACCCACTAGGATTGCTAGAATAAAAAAAGCAGATAATAAGAAGTGTTGACAAGGATGGAGAAATTAGAACCCCCATACACTATGGGTAAAAATGCAAAATGGCACAGCTGTTGTGGAAGACCATCCAGCAGTTACTCAAAGGCTGAAGTATAGAGTTACCCTGTGAACCAGAAATTCCAGTCTTAGGTCTCTGCATGAGAGAAATGAAGACCTACGTCTACACAAACACTTCCACACAAATGTTCATAGATGCATTAAACATAACAGCCAAAAAGTGAAAACGACCCATATGGCCGATGACTTAAAAAAAAAACCCAAGAAAAATATTAAAATACACATGGATAATATGACATGAAATACGCTTAATCTATGCAAAGAAAGTGTTACAACTCTGATGAGAGATCTAAAAGATTTTATTTTATTGAAAAAAGAGATCTATATTCGTGTAAACATAATTTTGTGCCGTGTGGGCACAGAATGTGTTGGAGAACTCAGTATTATCAACAGATTTCTTCTCGAGTTATTTAAAAATTTTAATTATTTACTTTTGGTGGAAATCTTACCTTTCCCCCTCTTTATACTTAATAGGATTCTAAAGTTTACTTGAAATTTAAGATTACTGAGAATTGCCTTGAGATTTAAAAAAAAAAAAGAATAGAGAGAAGAGATTTACTCTACTGCCTATAAGGTATTATCAGGCTTCGGTACCTGTGAAGTATGAAGTAGCGGATACTCTAACTGAAGAAATCAGGAACAAAATTTAATATATCATAAAATTTGTATACAAAATAATTGGGGGAGAGAAACCACTATTGAATAAATTATAACAAGACAATTGGTAAAAGACAAAATTTAATTTCTGTCTCACAAATTACATTGAAACAAATTATAGATTAGTTAAAAAATTCAACCTACCTGAA
>PISX010027088.1:0-23474 GCA_004024625.1 Mellivora capensis | reverse complement strand
CATTGACAAGGACAGGTGATAGGAGGAGTGTGACATTCCTCCAGGAAGCTCCCAACTGTCTTACTGTTAATGCCTTACTAAAAGGAAAAACAGTCTTAACTTGACAAATAGCAAAGCCTCCCGTATCCTGTGTGTCTTCTTTAATACGTGAAAGTTCTTTCAAACCCTCCCGTTTTCCTTACTTCCCTAACCTCATAGTATATAATCAGCCACCCCTCACCACCCCAGGGCAGCAGCTCTTTCTGCCCACCAAAGATGGGCATAAACCACCATTTTGTACCAAAGATGTCTCAAGAATTCTGTCTTGGTTGTCGGCTCTGGGCTCCGCCCCACTGAACCTCACCTATATTTCAAACTTCATCACCTTGTTCCTGCTCATTCCATCTTCATCTTCCTTTACTGGGTTGTTTGTGGAAAGAGAGGTGTGGAGAAAGGTGGTTTTCCTGTAACAGTCTCCGGGCTCCTGGGTGTCTGGAGGCGATTGTGGTAACAATAGTAGTGGTAGAGGTGATAACATATGCTGGCTGGTTCCTTCATTCAGGACACCAAATGTTGCTTCAGAAATACTGGCTTTCCTGGCAGGTCAGCTCTGTATGGTACCAGGGCTCCTTCCTGAAGGCCCTGCCAACATGTTGCTGAGGAGTCTGGCTCCTCACCTAAGAAACCTGGTTGCGATTTCCCTGCCCCAGTCCTACCATAGGCAATTATAAAGTCAAGACTGGCCCGGAACCCCAGCGCGCCTTGCTCTTAAACACACTAGCCTTCCTAGCCCCAGGGGCCTTCATTCAGAAGTCTCTTTATCTGGAGCCTTCTCTCCAGGTCCTGTTCAGGTGCTTCGGCTGAGGCCTCCTTATGGGGAGAGAAGGAAGAAGGCTTAGAGATATTTTCCCCCATTCTGACTTAATACCCAGTACTTTTCTACCCCTCAGCTCCCCTCCTCCCATTCTACTCCCTTACCCCAGAGTCTGTACGTTTGCATGAGCCTTGTGTTTGGAGTTTTCTCTACAGTGAGACCATCCTCAACCCCCCGACCCCCAATCCCCCAAGCCCTCTCCTGGGTCTACCCCATGTACTGGCCTATTGTTTGACCCTCTACCAGTGCACCTTTCCATAGGAGAAAATAGAATGGCATTGGAGAGTCGGCATTTCCTCTGGTTTTAGCCTCTTTCTTATATTATCACAGTAAGTGGTTGAAGGCTCGATCATTACTTCCATTTTGGCTTTTTGGTTTAGTTGGCTTCTCTGATGCCTGAGAACTCACTTCTCTCGGGATCTATTGAGGTCCTCGCACTGCTGCTCCCAGTGACCCAGTGGTTTCGTTAAATAGCTTGTACAGAATCCCTTCCAGTTCCAGATCCCTGGGGTGGTTCATTTTTCCTGTGCTGAACCGTGACCATGACAGGCTTTGTTGCCTAGAAGTGGAACTGCTTTGGCTTAGCGGTCCAACAGATGTTGTAGTCTGCACAGCTGGTTATTCTTACCCTGTCATGAAAACCACTTGGTAAAATGGATACTGCAGTACCTTGGAAGCAGGCAGACTACTGAATCTGAAGGTCTAAAAGACTAAGTGAACAGAAGCTGGAATGTCGGTTGAAAGCATCAAGGGGCGGGTGGCGTACTCTGGAGAACAGTTAAAAATAGAGCTTCCCTATGACCCTGCAATTGCGCTTCTGGGTATTTACCCCAAAGATACAGATGTGGTGAAAAGAAGGGCCATCTGTACCCCAATGTTTATAGCCGCAATGGCCACGGTCGCCAAACTGTGGAAAGAACCAAGATGCCCTTCAACAGACGAATGGATAAGGAAGATGTGGTCCATATACACTATGGACTATTATGCCTCCATCAGAAAGGATGAATACCCGACTTTTGTAGCACCATGGACGGGACTGGAAGAGATTATGCTGAGTGAAATAAGTCAAGCAGAGAGAGTCAATTATCATATGGTTTCACTTATTTGCGGAGCATAACAAATAACACGGAGGACATGGGGAGATGGAGAAGAGAAGGGAGTTGAGGGAAATTGGGGGAGAGATGAACCATGAGAGACTATGGACTCTGAAAAAGAACCTGAGGGTTTTGAAGGGGCGGGGGATGGGAGGTTGGGGGAGCCAGGTGGTGGGTATTATGGAGGGCACACATTGCATGGAGCACTGGGTGTGGTGTAAAACTATGAATTCTGTTACGCTGTAAAGAAATGAAATAAAATCTAAAAAAAAAAGGGGGGGGGCGGGTGGCATTTACCAAGTTTTAGGAAGAGAGTTGCTAAAGGAAGAACGAGCTCCCAAGCAGGGATGAGCAGAACACAGCTCTGTGAAAGGGGTCTTTCCCCAGCTGCGGCCTTCTATTAAGACTGACTGATAGTGCAGTGTTTTGGGACTTCACGGGTTAGAGAAGTCAATTGCTTCTATGTTTCAGACTGTAAGACAAAATTGTGATCTTGAGTTTATTTAAAACTCCCATTAAGTATTTTGGGCCAGAGAATGGGAGCCATCTCAGTGGCCAGATTGTAGTTCTGTGTAGAAGCCTATTGTTCCATGTGACTTTGCCACTAGCCAGGCACAAGACCAGTGTCTGACATGTAGAGGGTTCAGTACTGGTGGTGGTTACTGTTTTTATTTTTTTGAACTAGAGAAAGAAGACTATGATTTTTGTGTTTTTTTTTTTTTCAAGATTTATTTGAGAGAGTGGGTGATCAGAGGGAATAGCAGAGGGAGAGGGAGAAGCAGGCTCCCCACTGAGCATGGAGTCCAACCCAGGGCCTGATCCCAGGACCCTAAGATCATGACCTGAGCTGAAACGAAGAGCCAGCCGCTCAACCGACTGAGCCACCAGCCACCCAAAGGCTATGAGTTTTTTATTAGAATCTTGGAGACTTGGTTAAGAGACTTAGTTTCAACCAATGATGATTTCTAATGGATAGTGTTATCTTAGGATTTGTGACTATAGATAGTATCTATGATGCTGTTTTCTAGTTGGTAATCCAACAGAGAAAATCAAACGACCATTAAACACATTTAATTAAGCAGCTTATCAATCTGTGTAAGTAAACCAACATTGTTACACATTGCCCTAGAATGTACTATGTGGTTGGTATTACAAAAATTCAAAAAGCATTGAGGATACACTAGTCTGCTCTAAGGCCTCCGAAGAAAATACTATAAACTGGGTGGCTTACACAACAGAACTTTATTCCTCATAGTCCTTGATGTTGGGAAGTCCAAGATCAAGGTGTTGTCAGATTTGGTTTCTTCCATTGACAGCCAGCCCTCATCTGATAGGAAAGCAATAGGTCAAACATCAAGATGTGGTTGTCAGCACAGGACTAGCAAACTTAACCTATTTAAAAAGACAGAAAAAAATCACATTTTTATTAAGTGGAAATGAAAGCTAGAGCGAAGAAGGAATTTTCAAAGTGAGGATACATTTTAAAAAGGTGAGAAAAGAGAATCTCTTGATGCAGTTTGATTTGATGGTCAATGGGCTTCTATTTTTAATTGGGATCTTATTTGAAAAATGACTTTCAAAAGGTAAGATGTCTTTGACTTTCCATTAGATACCTGGAAGTCAAAGGGCTTTCTTCAGACTTGTTTAGTAATTGTTTAACAATTTGACAGTGTCTTGGAGACATTGTTGTTTGTCGCAACTTAGGGCCCTGGGTGTGCTACTGGCATTTGGTGACTAGAGGCCAATGATGCTGCTACACATCCCACAATGCACATCCCAGCCCCCATGATAAAGACTTGTCTACCCCAACTGTTACTAGTACAGAGATTGAAAAAAGAAACACAAGAACCATAGATATTTTTAATGTTTCTAATTCCATTCTCCATAAAAGGAACTATGAATTTTTGGAAAAATGACTGATTCTGGGACTAGTGCAAGAAATAGACAGGATAATCCTGGAGTATCTGGCAGTGCCAGAAAGTAAGAAAGTACTCAAAATGGGTATGTCAAGGAGACATAAGAAGGAACTGAAAAAGCTCCCAAATGGCCAAAGCTGATATGATTTGAGCAAAAACTTAAATTTTTGGAATATAATGCAAGGCATAAAATAGCCAATAGTCCATACTGATAGAAGTCAATGATTGAAAAATAAATGGAGGAGCGTAAGCAAATCTCCCCTGTTGAGAATTCAACAACATATGTAGATTCTTGCCCTGCAGGAGGTGGTCCTAGCTCTGCATTCCCAAAGTGTGGGCTTAGGCGTGTGTACTCCCCAAGATTATAGTCTGAGGAGGGGAAACAAATGAGGAACCTTACCATGCAGAGACTGATAATCACTACCTCAGCCAGGTGATCAAGGTTAATGTTAACAGTGATAAACCATGTGGTTTGTATGATGATAAATCATGTGGCTATTGATATGATGTAATGAAACATGATAAATGAGCTTTATGGTCGGTCTTCTCCAAACCCGTAACTCCAGTCTAATAAAACATCAGAAAAATATTGAGAGATATGCTCCAACATATTTGACGTACATTCCTTCAAATTGCCAAGGTCATCAAAAACAAAGTATGAGAAATTGCTAGAACCAGGAGGAGCCCAAAGAGAAGGACAACTAGACAGAATGTCTTGACTGATGGGATCCTGGAGCAGGAAAGACATTAGACACAGAGGAAATCTAGACAAAATATTGACTTTGGATAAAAAGAATAGCGGTTTATGAACTATTACAGATGTCCCATATATAATAAAGGATCTGACTTTATATGTTACTGTCTGCTCTCTTCTTCCATCTTCTGACTCACATCTGGGCAACTAATAAAGTGTGGGTGCTCCCTGCTTTGGCATTGGTGGGAGATTTGAACCATGTCTAGGTCCTTGACTACACGCAGTAACTCGCACCCTGGTCCAGCCTTCTATCTACAGTAATACCCCTTAGCCATTTTCCTTTCTCACGGCTTTCAGGCCTTTGGAACCACCTTGAAAAGTGCTCTGCTCTCCTCAGAAAGCCTTCATATATAAGCTATAACATTTTTGTGTGTGTACGACATGATCTTTCTTGACATCCAAGCCAAATTGTGCGTAGTGGTCTATCTGGTTTCTTCTGCATGGCTACCATACTAATGTAAGATGTTAACAACAGGAGAAATTAGGTGTGGTAATGTATAGAAACTCTTTGCAGTTTTTCTAGAAATCTAAAACTGCTCAAAAATACTTTTTTTAAAGTCCTTGTACCATAGTTCAAGATGATAGATATAATTGGGATCTATTACGAGCTGAATGTTTGGGTCCCCCCACATTCTTATGTTGCAGCTCATATACCCCTCTTCCATGGGATGGTATTAGAATGGGGAGACTTTGGGAGGTGATGAGGTTTAGATGAGGTCATGAGGGTGGAGACCCCATTGAAAGAAGAGAAAGAGACACCAGAGCTTCCTGTCTCCATTGTGCGAAGATAGAGTGAGCAGGCAGTTAGTTGTCTGCAACATAAGGAGAGGACCCCCACTAACAACTCGATCTGCTGGCACATGAATCTTGGACTTCCCAGACTTGAGAACTGTGAGAATAATTGTTAAAGCCACCCCGTCTGTGGTATTTTTGTCACAGCGGCCTGACTGGTCTGAGACCGGGTCTGTGGAGAGCTTCCAGGGGAGATGTGGTGATGAGATCATTGAATGTTGCTGGAAGATTCTTGTCCTATCAGGAGTCAGATTCATTTGAAGCCAAACTTTACTATGAGGTAAATGGGGTTTCCTTGTGATTTACTTCTATGAGACAGTTTTACCTTGCAGATAATAGATTTGCCATTCTCATCAGTCCAAGAGATGGTAGTTTCAGACAAATGGCTCTGCTTGCATAGCCAATGTGCTTTGGTCTGAAATAGTACTATTTGATTATTACTCTGAAAAGGTCCTAAATATATTTCCATAAATGTGATTTGTGCTGCTTTGTAAAGGGCATGTGTGGCTCAGGGCAGAGGTCTCATTATCAGGCAGAATAAATTGCTTTCATGGCACATCACTTGTATTTCTATGCTAGGTACTAGCATTTGTTTATTTGTACCTTATGTAATAATAATGGTGGTAATCTTGCATATTAATACCTGGAGATGTGCTAAGCCTTTTCCATGTGTTATCCCTTTTAATCCTCACAGTATCTCCAATGGGAAGCATCCTGGTTTATAAATGAGAAAATTAAAGCTTAGGAGAGGTAAAGTAACTTAAGGTTTCCCAGCTAAAAATTAGCATAGCTGAATTCAGTCCCAGATGGGGGGGAACAGCAGACCCTGAGCTTACCCCAGTAGATGATAGCACTTCCTGTTTACCATTGCCCCTCCACTAGATTTGGATTCCTTTGGAAGTGAGAACTGTGTTCTATCCAGTCTTTGGATCCCCAAACATAAAGTACAACCATACTTGCAAAAGCTGTTCATTGCAGTCATTCTCGATTTTTTCCCCTTAATACATAAATTGGTGGCCCTATTTAGTCACATAGAAGAATAATCCTCCTAGTTATTTCCACCTTAGGTAATCATCATTTTCATGGGTAATACTGCTAGAAGCATGAGCTTACAGAATTATGTAGAAGAACAACTCATCCCCGCTTGAAACCAGATAGTAATTATATGTGCCACTGAAACTTAGTTGTATTGTGGCCCTGAATTACTGCTTGGCATTTACGTCTCCCTGGGCTAGGATAGCTGTTCTTGTCCTGCTTGAAACTCAGGCAGAGGAGAGGATGTCTTTAAGAGCTCTCGTGGGAGAGCATGTGAAATTATTGTTGGTATATCGATTCCAGATGATGACTTTGCTGCTAGAAATTTCAAGGGCCGTTCAAATTGCTACTAAGATACCAGACAGTTTTCTGTAATGAAGCACTCTAGTCTGTAATAACAATTTTATAACTTAAAGTATTTCTGGATCAAGAGCCATCAGATGAATGTAGGGTCAGCTTCTGTGGATTTTTTAGTACTCTACCCTGATAAAATGAATTTTGTACAAAGTACTGTTCTTGCTGTGTTTGAAAAAGTACTGTTGGTCCCAGATGCAATGTGGATTAGGTCCTGCTTTCCTCTGTAATCAAAACCGGACAATGCCATTGCTATAGCTAATGTCTGACATGAATGTTGGACTTCTTCAGAGTTCTGAACTTCCAGCTAAACCCAAACCATGCTTTCTTGTCCATGGTTCTCTGTCTTTGCATTGAGTGGAAATTCACTGCAGCTCTTAGAACAAGTTGAAATAAATTGCTTTGCTCTTTGTAACCCATATGGACTCAGACATCCTTGTGCAAAGATGGTACTCAGTATTCAGGGCTCACAATGACGTCAATACCTGAAGCTTGAGTGGGTGCTGGATGGTGAACAAGCATTATGGACGTGAAGCCCAAGTCCCAATGTCCAGTCTGCATTTTGCTGCTGGCTACCTGGGTGACAATGGGAAGGCCTCGGCTTCTTTCTATGACTCATTCAGGGTGGATGATCTCAGATACTGACATTTTATAGTTCTGAAATTGTATTGGAGGAATGCAAGCATGAAAGCAAAGTCATGGGCCCCCGAAGGCTTTACACTTCGATTTCGTTAATTTCGAATTTCCATAGCTGAGTTCAAGAGGGAACACAACTGTCTGAAAATGGTTTATGTACTTAGATTTAGATTTGGATAGAATTATATGAAGGATGATGTATGAGTTTGGTCTTATAATTTTCAGAGAAGGATATAAGTAATAAAGGGAAATTGATAGTATGGAGCTATGGGAACCTCTGGGGTTGAAAATATATTTAACTTTTGGTTCAACTAAGAATTTACCTACCTAGTTGATTTTCTGCCACTAAATGGCCTTTTAAAGGATCTTGCTCAACTACTACTTTAGGAAGTGCCTATTCTGGATGTGTATCCTAGGTTTTCTATTCCCCCACTTGGAGAAACAGATTGACTTGAGAAAGTAATTCCTAGAAAGCCCCCCAACTGTAATGTGGGTGTGGGGAAATCCTGGAGTGAGGGGGAACTGGGGAAGTGAGTATTTAGAGAGGGTTTTGAGGCTGCTGATGGGATTTGGAAGTGGCTTTTTACCCAAGAAGGAAGAATATTAAATTTCTCATCCCCAAGTGTATCCTTGGTTGGGTAAAAGCCTAGGCAGGTATAGCTAATGTGTAGCCTTTGGAATTCCAGAGCGTTATGCCCAATGAAACACAAACAGGGCTAATGTCCGTAGTAAAAGGATAAATATTTTCCTGCTTCTTTCAAGAACTTAGAAGATGCTTCGCTGCCTTTGGAAAACTGGGAGGCTGAACACAGAAATATTAAAATCATAACATTTTCCCAAGTGTCAGAGCTGTGCTGAGAACCTTTCAGGTGTATTTTCACTCATTCATTCAACAAATATTTATTGCCAGACCTAGTTTGGGCCCTTGGAATACAGGAAGGAATAAAATATAATAAATCCCTTTCTTCATGGATTTTATAGTCTAATGGGTAAGGCTGAAGAGAAACATGTAATAAATACACTTGCAAATTAGGTAGTATATTAAATAATGAGAAATGGTTGAAGAAAATTAAAGCAGGAAAGTTAGGAAACACTGCAGTGTTGGTAGACACACACTTGAAAATAGAGTGGCCAGGGACAATCTGACTGAGAAGCTGACATTGGAATCAAAGCCTGAGGGAGGTAAGAGGGCAAGCCATGCAAGTATCTGGAGTAAGAGACTTCTAGGCAAGGACCCTAGAATGGAGCTGGGCTTTCAGTGACTAAGAAACAGTGGGGAGACCAGTGTGCTGGGGCAGTCACAGTGCTGGGGGAGGGAAGGAGGAAACAAGGTCAAAGAGAAAATGGGGGTCCCATACGAGGGGGCTTGGAAGGCCCTGAATGGACTTTGAAAGTAACCAGGGGGATTAGAGCAGAGGACTGCCATGATCTGACTTAAGTGTTCGCAGGAATATGATGTGTGCTGTGCTGCGAATAAGCTTTTTGGGGGCTTTTTTGAGTGAAAACTCAGAGATCATGTAGGATAAGATTGCAACAGTCCCAAGTGTCAGTGTGGTAGCAGGGAGGTGATGAAAAGTGATCAGGTTCTGGTTATCTTGGAAGAAAGAAACTGCAGGATTTGCTGATATTCTGTATATTTTGTAGAAGAACAAGGCGTGAAGGATGATTACCAGGCGTTTGGCATGAAAATCTCAAGACACTTGTCTCAAGCACAGGTAGAAGGAAGTTGTCATTCAAATGACCTAGACAAGTCAGTGGATGAAGCAGGTTTTGGGGGAATATCCAAAACCAAATTCCTGATATTCCAAATTTAAGATGGTTATAATGCATCCAATTGGAGATTTCCAGTAGACAATGATTAGAGAAATCACTGAATCCTCCCAACAACACTGTGAGGTCCCAGTTACATGTGCCCAAGAGCCCATAGATGGTAAGTAGTAGAGTTGCCATTTCAATCCAGGCAGCTTGGGTCCAGAGCCATGTTCCTCACTGTGCAAATCTGTCTTTCCCAACTCCTAAGCCAGTGCAAGAAAATATATATGTTCATTGTGACTGTAGGATAAGGAAATAGATTTAGATTTCCCAAGAATTCTTACCTATATTCAAATGCATGATACTAACATAGAAAAGCTCCTCTAAATCCAAATTAACATTTAATCCGTGGAAGAAATGCTTATTCAATATACATTCCAAGAGTTCTGGGTAAGGTGTCAGTCAGTCCGTCACTGATTTAGTGGACGTTCATTGAGCCCGTCATGTGTACCAGGAATTGCAGTGCAGGGAAGCTTGAAGTTTCTTCCCTCAATAAACTTAAATTCTGGTGAAAGAAAGCACCATAAACCTAATAACTGCATATCTGAATGCAAAATTCAACTATAATGAGAGCTGTTGGGGAAAAGATCCTAAACAGAAGGGAGATTATATACAAAGGTCAGATGCAAAGAATGAAAAAAGAAATATACAATTTTTCACATGCTAAATTGCACTGCTAGATTCCTACAAGATTCATGAATCAGGTGACTCGTGGTAATGTGTTCTCCCTCTCACATGATGGAATTCATTTCTGGTTTTTGCTCTTTGTGACGTCTCTGCATAATTCTCTTCCCTGCAGGTGAACACACAGTTAGTACAATGATGGGAATTTTTGCTGTAGCACGATTACGTTCATGTTGATCATGTTGGGTGCCAGGTCTTATTTTCTTGCATTTATGAAAATAAGATACTCATTCAAAAACAATAAGCAGTTCTTTTATAGTTTGTAGTTTATGAAGGACTTTCACATACATTATGTTACTGAGCCTTACAAAACCCCATGACAGGGCTTCTTAGCCTTAAATATATATCAGGATCAATGCAGGAGACTTTAAATCATTTGCATATCTGGATCTTACACCCAATGAATCAGGCTCTTTAGGATGGTAGGTGCTGGTATAGCTAGTTTAGAAAAATTTCAGGCGTTGATGAAATATGGCTGGATCTCATGCAATAGTAAAGCAGGACCTACTATTTTCATGTTCTGGATGAGGAAATCAAAACCAAATAATTCTCACAAAATGTAATTCTTAAACTTACCAGTCCCAGCATCCCTTTTATAATAAATATTTTGCAATTCTTCCTTACTATCTTGAAGTTCATACATCATAATATACAAAATATAAATTTAAAATTCTATATGGATTCTGTTTTCTGGTAAGATACAGAAGTAAAGGAGCTTCACTGTCAAAACAACAAAAGTTACAAAGTAAACAAAAAATTACATCTTTAAAAAAAATCCCAAATCAATAGACACAAATCTCAGAAAAATTAAATTCCAGAAAGACTGGTTATTCTGAAGTAAATGAAACATTTGTATCTGAGGCTGGCTGAGGTTCAAAAGTAAGTAGAGGAGAAAATCTGCCAGAGAAGGACAGTCTTGCCTTCTATTCAGAGAAACTAGTCAAACTTTTGGTGAAGCTATGGTTCCTTAAGACACAAATCCAAAAATGAACTCACGAAGAAATGGAAAACCTTTAAAGCCTTATGTCTAAAAGAATTGAAGAAGTTGGATTTGTTATTTGAAACCTTACGGCAAAGAAAACTCCAGGCTCAGATGGGATCACTGGTGAATGATAACGAACATTTAAGAAAAAAGGCAATTATCCTATAAACACTTTAAGAAAATAGAGGTGTTATTACTGTTCAACTCATTTTATCAGGCTTCTGTAACCCTGATACTAAAATCAAATGAGAACATTACAAGTAAAAATCAATACTTAATATTGGTTCATTAATACTAATGCATTAATAATTGATAATGCAGAAGTCCACAGAAAGGATAATCCACCAGTAGAGAAATAGGATAAAACCTCCTGCCACTTGGAATTTATACCTGGAATGTGCAGTGGGTTCAACATTCAAAAATCTGTCAGTGGCATTCACAGCATTAATAGGGTCAATGAGAAAAAAATATATGCTCATCTCAAGAGATGGGGAGAAGATATTTGACAAAATTAACATCTACTTATGCCCAAACTCTCAAAATATAAATGGAAAAGAATATCTTCAATCTAATAAAGGGCATGGATGAAAAACCTACAGCTAACCTTAAATTAAGTGGAAAAATATTGAATGCTGTACTACAAAGATGAGTAACCAAGTGAGGAGGTTTATTCTAACTCTCTTATTTCACTTTGATCTGGAGTTCTTCTCTGGAGCAATAGAAGTGAAAGAAATGTATAATAATTGAAAGGAAGAAAAAAAACTTATTTGCAGATGACATGATTGTTTATAACAGAAAATCCTAAGAAATATATAAAAATAGTAGAATTAATGATTTTAGTAAGGTTATTGGGTACAAGGTCAATCAAAAATTGTATTGCTCTACACACAAACTAGAAAACAAAATTTAAAACAATACTAAGTACAACAACATCATGAAATACTTTTAGGATCTATGGAAATGATGTGGAAGATCTCTGCAGTGAGAACTACAACATATTGCTGGGAAAAAGAATGCTTATGGTCCAGAAGACTCAGTATTGTGAAGATGCCCATTTTTTCCCCAACTTGGTCCACATATTCAAGGCCATCCTAGTCCTAACACTTTTTTGGTAGAAATTAACAAAATAATGCTTAAACTTATGTAGAAATGTATGTATCTTAGAATAGCTAAAAAAAATTTGAAAAAAGATTAGAGGAATTATACCCCTTCATGTTAAGACAGCATAGAGCCACAGGAAACAACATGGTATTTATGTAAGGAGAAAACAAAGAGTTCAGAAGTAGGGCTATGTATATGTGCTGTATTAATTTTTAACCAATTCCAAGGTAATTTAGTGGCAAAAAGCTTTACATGTTTAATGATGCTGAAACCACATATCCATATGCAAAATAAAAAACTTCTGTCTCATTGCATACATAAAACATAATTGAAACAAATCCTAGACCTCAACATAACTAAAACCATACATCTGGAAAGCAGGAGGCTGAACTTCGGGAGAACCAACTTGTGAACTTTGGGTTGGCAGACTTTTGACAGGGTACAAAAAACACTAATTCAATATATAAATTAGGTGTATCAAGACCACCTTCTCTTCAAAAGGAGCAGTTAAGAAAATGAAAAGATAATCCATGAACTGGAAGAAAATATTTGTGGTATATTCACCTGACAAAAGATTTATATCTAAAAGCAATCTGTATGATCCCTTAACTGTAACCTAAGAAAAAATAATTTTATAATTCTATATTTGTAATTTTAAATAAAACATGTTACAATGCATAAGTAGTCAGATGCCTACAATGAGAGGTAGAATTGTTCTGAATTTGACAGCTGGGAATTCACAATGACAACAGGAAGAAGCTTGCTGTCAATGACACGGTTTTCTAAATGAGCAGCTGTTGTAAATCTGTGAACAAAACCAAGTATTTGTCTTCATAGTAGTCAAATCCCTGGAAGCCTCAAAGTATATTAAAATTATGCAAAATACACTTTGTGTTTATAGGTAAAATGCACTCAGGTTCTTGGCTTGGATTAAGATATCTACCCATAAGAAAATCCTGTGGTTATCAGATAAAGGGCTAGTGTCCAAAATCTATAAAGAACTTATCAAACTCAACACCCAAAGAACAAATAACCCAATCAAGAAATGGGCAGAGGACATGAACAGACATTTCTGCAAAGAAGACATCCAGATGGCCAACAGACACATGAAAATGTGCTCCACATCACTCGGCATCAGGGAAATACAAGTCAAAACCACAATGAGATGAGATATCACCTCACACCAGTCAGAATGGCTAAAATTAACAAGTCAGAAAATGACAGATGCTGGCGAGAATGCGGAGAAAGGGGAACCCTCCTACACTGTTGGTGGGAATGCAAGCTGGTGCAACTGCTCTGGAAAACAGCATGGATTTTCCTCAAAAAGTTGAAAATAGAACTACCCTATGACCCAGCAATTGCACTACTGGGTATTTATCCTAAAGATACAAACATAGTGATCCGAAGGGGCATGTGCACCCGAATGTTTATAGCAGCAATGTCTACAATAGCCAAACTATGGAAAGAACCTAGATGTCCATCAATAGATGAATGGATAAAGAAAATGAGGTATATATACACAATGGAATACTATGCAGCCATCAAAAGAAATGAAATCTTGCCATTTGCAATCAGTGCATTGAAAAAAGACAACGAAGTCTAAAGGTAATCACCTGTTAAGGCCAAACAGGAAGGCTGCACCAACTGGCCCAGAACTTAATTGGAAGAGTAGCAGGTGTCTGAGAGAGGGCTGAATTCTCAGTTCTGTCAAGTCTGCTACACCAAGGTCAGAGCCCTGAGTGGGGCAGAGTGGAATCCTGATGCATGCAATGGGGACATCTGGGTCAGTAAAATCTTGAATCTCTAGGTTCCTTTGAACCTTCTGGGCCCACAGAAGTAACCTGTTCCTCTCTGTTAAAGGGTAGCACTCTCTCTTCAAGACAATGTCACCAGGCCAGTACATAAGGTTGAGTCCTACCATAGCCTGGCTGGAGAAGTGAGGGGCCAAGACGTCTACACCATTCTCTGGTATGAGCTGGGAGAGTGTATGTAGGAGAGGATTCTGATGGTCTAGATCAGCATAGGCAGGGAAGTATTCTGAGGAATCTAGATCACTGTATGTAGGAAAGGATTCTGAGAGTTCTAGATCAGCATATGCAGGAAAGGATTATGAGGTTTCTAGACCAGCATACATTCCAGGCAAGGATTCTGAGTTCTAGATCATCATACACAGGAAAGGATTCTGTGTATGTAGGATCAGTGGATGTAGGAAAGGATCCCTTTTGATGATATGAAATACAGTTATAACAAGTGTTTTTATAGCCATGTCCACCAATTCTATCATTTTTGTGATTTCTGGATCAGTTTCAGTTCATAGATTTTTCTCCTTGTTATAAATTATATTTCCCTGAAAAAAAAAATCCTATGGTACATTCCAAAGTTCTTCAGTGTGTGGGACAATGCAACTTACTGTAGAGTCCAGCAAACACTGTTGGGGGTCTTGTATCAAAAACGAAAACAAAAACCACACTCCCCCCACAAATTCCTATAAATGTCCCCTAGGGAGTGGACTGTCCCTGAAGGGAACCACTGTTCTATTAATATAACTAAGGAGAAAAGGAGGATTTCCTGGCGCAAGGCAATACCTGAATGGGGATTTCTGTGTCCATTACCTTCCTTCTTTTCACAGATAAATGCATAAATAAAGGCCTACCAGTTTCTGGGTTTCAAAATAGTTATTTCTTTGAAATAAGGTTGCTCAAGCAAAATGATAGAGATCATTACTGCTGAATTGTTGCCTGGCACGTATAAAGAAGTTAGCAGTCACTTCTTTGGTTGGTTGCCCATGAAAGCTAACAAATTGAATACTTTCACCCTTGACAGTGAATGAAATACATTGAGAGAGGTGCCAGATTAAAAGCTGGTCCCTGCAAACAGCTTGGCTAGATGAAAAGATGGCGCAGGCTGGACCCGTGAGTCCCACCGGGCTTCAAGTAAACAGCACTTGGGCCTTACTCTCCCTCCTGTTTTGGAAAAATGCCCCCAGAGCTTCTGTCTTTGGTGATGGCTGAGTATAAAGGCTTTGCTTTCCAGAATCACCTCTTCTTGATAGGGTTCCAGAAACCATGCTTCTCTTGGCTCTCTGTGGTTTTGTTACTAACATAAATCTCATGATTTCCATTTTGATGGTACTACTGAATAAACTAGTTAAAAGTTGCCTGGCTTTTCCATCAGGCTTTATAACTGGTTTTGATAAAAATGGACTATTAAGCCCTACTCCTAATGTTCTATAGATAGTCCCTTAGGTGGCTTAGGAAAAAAGGAAAACAGACCATGCAGAACTACTCGTGTTCCAACTATAGCCCCCATTTTGCAAATACCTCTTCTACTCAGGACTTTGTTGGCAACCTCTGTTAAAAAAAAAAAAATGGTGACTCATCTCGAGATCCTGTTCTTGGGTTTTTGCAGATATTAAAGTCTCAGTTATGTGTCCAACAGAGTCAAGCTAGCAATAAAATCTGGAATGATGAGGAAAATCTTTTATTTCATCCCATCTGGAATGAGGAAAAAGTGGTAAGTTGAAAACCCAGTGCCCAGACCATTTATGAAGAGAGCAACTTCATTTCTCTTTACACATTAAAAACATTGTCATAGATGCATTGGAAGTTGGGGCTGGAGGGGACCATCAAGTGTCACTTAGTACCTCTAATCTGATACTTAAATCTTCATTGCAGTCTGTCAGACTAAAAGAGACAACTTGCTTTTTGAACACGTGTGAGATAGTTAAACACAGCAGATCTTTAGAGACCCTGGTGAGACTAGAATCCAAACACATGCATTTCAAGTGTTCTCCCTCAAATACTCTTCTCTGGGACCAATACTCTTGGTTCCTGATTTGATGTGGTTTCCAATTTATGACCGTGACGTTCATTTTTCTTTGTATAGGAACCAGTTTGTAGAAGTCCTTCTTAAAAATTGACTTCTAGAATGAAACATGGTTCTTCTGGGGGTCTGACCAGTGAGTCATAGAATGGGACTTTCACAATTCTTTCTCTTGAACATTTTTTCCTTCTACTTTGACATTATTGAAGGGGACCCTCTTAATTCAAAACAAGAGCATTAAAGCAAATCCAACCTTGTGATACAGGTTCATAACCAATCACTGCCATTTTCCTGCCTGTGTTTGCTGTATCAGAAGTGAGTGAGAGGGATGGGTAGGCAGAAGTTAGTAATAAATGATTTTAGGGGGCTCCTGGGTGGCTCAGTGGATTAAAGCCTCTGCCTTCGGCTCAGGTCCTGGTCCCGGCGTCCTGGGATTGAGCCCCACATTGGGCTCTCTGCTCAGCAAGGAGCCTGCTTCCTCCTCTCTCTCTGCCTGCCTGTCTGCCTACTTGTGATTTCTGTCTGTCAAATAAGTAAAATCTTAAAAAAAAAAAAAATTTAGGATGGGACCATTAACTAATTTCAGCAGTCAGCCCTTTTGTCAATTAATGGGTCCAATAGCTGGAAGATTGGTCAGGATGTGACCAATCATCAGAATAAAAAAAAAAAAGCACCTGTCAGTTATATCTTAATAGATGGGCTCATCCCTATGAAGATGCATAATTGTTGTATAACCTCATGGGGAACAATCTTCATGTAACTATGTCAAGCAATACTGTTCAGTGAAGTGGTATTAGAAACCCATCTTTGCCTCTGCCATACTTTAAAGGACCATGACTGGATTAAAAGATCCTGATACCTTGAATATGGGGGAAATTTAATTCTCTAAAATCTTGGTCTGTTGTAAATAAATCCTGCAAAATCCGGAGAAAATTTGTTAGATTCAGTCTTTTCTCTTTTAGTCTCTTACTTCACACCAGAGGATTTTTGTCATTATGTTGTACGTTCAAGAGCCCGAAGGGGTAAGGAATACGTGAGCCCCTATTTCCCTTTCCCTAACTCCTAGAACTCAGAAAAAGGAGCTCATCATAATCCTGTGTACATATCACATGATCATAATCGATTCACGCAAGGCTTTATTCCTATTTATCTTATTTTTCCCTTTTAATGGATTTGCTTTATATTCTTAAGTATGGATTTGTATGTTTAACTGTATATATTTAAATATACACTTATTTGTAAAGCATGTGGTTTTGATTCATGATTGTTTGGTTTTAATGTAGCTAAATGGTACTGCACCATAAATCCCACTCTAATAGTTTGCTCACTGCTTATAATGGGTAAAAGGCTGGTCGACACCATATGTGCATCTAGTTGGCTGCTTCTTGGAGCTTCATAGCATTCCATGCTCTACAACTACTCCACGTCATTAACTTCATTCATCCTAATGACAGATGTTGAGCATACCTCCAGTTTCTCGCAATATAAACAATGTCACGATGAGCATGCTTGAACACATATGTAGCCTTAAGAATCTCAGAATATTCTTGAGCTCCAGAGCTGCAGGAGGGGTGTCCCAGGGTTATAAAGCATACAGATATTTAATCTTCGGGGATGCTGCCATACTGCTTTTGAGGGTGGCTGGGTCAGTTCATTATTGTTTCCATTTGTGGTACATGAGTGTTCCGGTCCACAACTCCCAATATCAAGCATTACTCACTTTCCTAATTTTTGCATTCTGGTGAGTGTATGTTGGCTTTTCCATGAAAAATTAATTAGTTTTTATTATTTTATTTTATTTATTATAATAAATTATAAATTTTTTATAATTTTTTTATTTTATTATAAAAAGGGAATTTTATTTATATATAATTTTTATATAAAAATTATAAATTATAAAGAAATAAAATAAAATAAAAATAATAAAATAATTTATTATTATTTTATTAATTAGTAATTAATAAAAATTAACAATTAATAGAAAAATAGATAGTATTTTTCTATTAATTGTGAATTTGAGATTCCTTCCCAGATCTGTTAGGCAGGCTCCCTCCAATTTTCTTCTGTGTCTCCTGTCTTTTTTTTTTTTTTTTTTTGACAGAAATGACAAGTAGGCAGAGAAGCAGGCAGAGACAGAGAGGGGGTAAGCAGGCTCCCCGTTTGAGCAGCGAGCCTGATATGGGGCTCAATCTCAGGACCCTGGGATCATGATCTGAGCCGAAGGCAGTGGCTTTAACCCATTGAGCCACCCAGGTGCCCCTGTGTCTCCTGTCTTTTTTATTTAACAAGAGCTTGTTTTGTTTTTGTCTTGTTATATAATCTACGTGTAGTATTCCCTCATCAGTTGTCAGGTTGCCAATATTTTCTCTAAGCCATCTATCTGCTCATGATTTTATTTGGTTCTTTAGGAAATCTGGTTTTAGTGTAGTCACGTACATTCTTTCTCTTCTCTCTTCTTCTTTTTTTAAAAAAAGATTTTATTTATTTATTTGACAGATCACAAGTAGGCAGAGAGAAAGAGGAGGAAGCAGGCTCCCCGCCTAGCAGAGAGCCCGATGCAGGACTCCATCCCAGGATCCTGAGATCATGACCTGAGCCGAAGGCAGAGGCTTAACCCACTGAGCCACCCAGGCGCCCCACTTCTTCTTCTTTTTTTAACTTTACAGTGTTTTGAATAAATATTTCAGCTTTCTCTATGGCTTTGGCCAATAAATCCCTATGTTATTTTCTTTATGACTTATGGTTTTATCTTCACCTTTGGGTTTTTAATTCATTTACTGACCACTTGGCATGTGCTTAAAGACCAAGAGTGCACCACCATTTTTCTTCAAATGGTGAACTAGTTTTTTTTTGTTTTTGTTTTATTTTTAGAACATCATTGACTGAACAACTTAGTTCTTCTTCATGCTTTGTGATACCATCTTTATGACACATCAAGTTTTCACGTGCAATGGTTTGTCTTTTCTTATGGGCCTTGAGTCTGCTATTTGAAATGATCTGCTTTCTCTATCAGTGTCCTATATTTCTTTAATTACTAGGGTCTAATGGCTTATGTTAATGGCTTGTCAGTCTTCCTTCTTATTCTTTTTCAAAGTTGACTTTGGCTCTTCTGTCACATGAACTTTAAAATGAGTTTAATCCCTCCAGCTTTGTTCTATTGCTCTTTCTATGGCTAGTGTGTTGCATGTATAGATTAGTTTGGGTCATAATTGACCTCTATGCCATAAGAAAATATCTCATGCATAAATATGGTGTATCACTCAATTCTAACTTCTTTTGTATCTTTTAATATAGTTAAGACATTTTCTCTGAAAGGCTTTTTGCCTTCATTGTTGGGTTCACTTCTACATATTCTTTGTTACTATTTGTAATGGTGTCTTGCTGTGATACAGAGCCCATTTTGTGAAATAGATCAGCTAAGTCAAAAGGTCTTATATGTGGGAAATGTCTTAGCAAGAAAAGTTATCCCTTTACAACACTTAGGTTTGTCCCAATTCTATATTAAACCCCTTAATTCTGCAGTAGAGACTGTTTTCCTGACTGAATTTAGACTGATTCAGACTGATATACCCATAGTGACGTCTTTTATTTGAATATGTAAAGAAATTTTGGGGAATGTTCAACTTAAATTGGTTTATGGAACTTAGAAAATTTCTTTACAAAATTTCTTTACAAAAATGTAGGAATAGCGAAAAGAGAAGTTTTCTGTCTTTGGCAAATCTCTGCTGGCGATTCATGTTCTAGATGTATGGAAAATTTTGCACTAGTCACTTTTTTCATGTTTGTCATGTTAAAAGAGAATGCTATTGGAACTTTTTCCCATCACAAAGCTACAAAAGGACAATTCAAAATTATATACTTAATTTTTTTGCATCCTATAAAACCAAGCACTGCATTCAAACAATAATACATTGTGGTAGAGTGCATTATTGACCTCAATTCTTCTCTGGTTCCAATATTCACACCTTTTGCTGTAGGACTGTGCAATTCCTCTAACAAAAGGTAGAGTATACTTCCCAACACTGGACTTGAGATTCTACCATGTACGATTTCTTCCTTCCTTCCTTCCTTCCTTCCTTCCTTCCTTCCTTCCTTCCTTTCTTTCTTTCTTTCTTTTCTTCCTTTCTGTCAGTGGGACTTTGGTGGAGATGAGGTGTAAGGGTTTAGAATGAGCTTGTACAGTAAAGCGGTTTCTTGTCCCTCTGCCATCATCATGGGAAGAACATGCCGGGGCTAACTTGCTGGTTTAAGAAGGCGAGGTCTTGTGGAGCAGAGCTAGTTGGCTAACTTAGATTGGCACCTGTTAGAGCTGACTAGCCAAACCCAGTTTATATCAGCTGACTTGCAGATAGGTGTCAAACTCAGGTTAGCAGAACTTTTCTAGATGCTGCAGATGAACCAAAGCCTCCTCAGTAACCCCAGCTGACTGATGACGATCATAAGTGTAAATGATTACTGCTGTAAGCCATGGAGTTTCAGGTAGGTTATTAATGTAGCATTATTGTGCAGTAATATTAACTGAGAATACATTGTGTCAAAACTGAGTTTTTAACAAGATTGCTGGTCTGGTTTATCTTTAGAAAATAAAATAATTTACCTCATCTATATAAGTGTAACAAGACATTTAATAACATTCAGCATTCTCTCATTAATTAAAGAAAATGAACCTTTAAAATTCTTTGCAAACTAGAATTAGGAAGAATTTCCTTAACCAGACCAATGGCATATACCACAAACTTAAAGGAAACTCACATTTAATGAAACAACTTTAGAAATATTTCCCTTAAAATCAGGTGAAAATGAAATTTCTCATTATCCCACCTCTATTTAATATTACAGTGGAGGTCCTACTAGTATAGTAAGAAAAAGAAAACCAGATTATGGGAGGAAAGGTGGAAAGGAAGAAACCCACTGTTAATTGTAATTGGATAGGATTGTCTCCATGGAAAACCGAAGAGAATGTACAAGTTTTTAGAATTAATAAGAGCTCAGCAAGTTTACTGAACATAGATCAACAAACAAAAATAATTTGGCTTCCTGTATACCAGCACCAAAAAATTAAATACAAAATACTTATTATATATTGTAGTCACATATGTAACATACCTACAAATGAATCTTGAAAAATGAAGTATGAGAACAAAAGGGAAAGATCTTTAAAACTTAACTGAACAATATTTTTAAGAGACCTATATGCTTGGAAATGTATTCCATGTGAATGGATAATAAGGTTTAATATTAATATGTTCTTTCCAGATCAACCTATGTTCTAGATAATGCTAGTTTTATTATTTTAGAATGTCTTTATCAACTTGGTTTAATAAATACAATAAGAAGGCTGTGATTTGCTAAGACAATTTGTAGAAAAAGAAATTGGGAGAGCAATTTCTCCTTTCAGAAAACAAGATTTACTATAAAGCTTTAGTAAATAAGATAGTGTGGTTTAGATAAGCAGGGTTAAAAGAAGAGACATAGGATGACTGAACATATTAAAAGAACTCCAAAATATACACACATATATGGAAAATTGATAAGTGATGCAGTTCCTTTGACAAATCAGTTGAGGCAAGATAAGACATCTTAATATTGCCCCTAGAAAGGAATAGGATTTTATCCCAACTTCAGTCCTCCAAAAATCAGTTCTAGATGGAATAGAATCTAATGTGATAGTGACATTTAATAGCTTTGAATGAAAATATAGGATTATTTCTTTGACCCAAGTCCAAGAAAGAACTTCTTAAGACAGAGTAAACAATAAGGAAAAAGAATAGTACTTTTAATTATATAAAATTAAAAGCTCAAGTGTACTGCAACATGCAAATAAAGCAGAAAGGCAAGTACTGAGTGGGAAAGCTATTTGGAGCATATTTAGTCACTACCTAGAATACTCGATAACATCAAAAGAGAAATTGGCAAGGGTTATGAATGGAAGCTCACAGAAGAGAGCTACATAGCTTGTACCTGTCAGGATGCTCAGCTTCTCAAATAGGGAATGCCACAGTTACCACTTCCCAGCTGTTGGATTGGTGGCGAAGTGTTGGCAAAAACATGACAAAATGAGAACTCAACCAGTACTGATAAAGATTTAAAAAAAGAGTGACTGTTCTGGAAAGCTATTTATCTATCTATCTGTCTATCTATTTATTTATTATTGTGTTATCAGTCCCCATACAGTACATCATTACTTTTTGATGTCGTGTTCCATGATTCATTGGTGGCATGTAACACCCAGTGCTCCACGCAATCTGTGCCTTCCTTAGTACCTATGACTAGGCTCACCCATCTCCCACAGCCCCTCCCTTCTAAAACCCTCCATTTGTTTCCCAGAGTCCACAGTCTCTCATGGTTCGTTGGAGAGCAAATTAATAAAAAATAGTTAAGATCAGGTGGCATGTCCCTTTCCAGGCAGCAGCTCTAGATGCATGAGACTCTAGCACATGTGCTCAGGAAGCATGTATAGTGGTGTTCGTGGCCATGTTTTCTGAAATCTCAATGGCTTGGAAAAGACCTACATGTCATCAAGGGGAGAATGGATACATTTATTGGGCCATGTTAATATAGTGGAGTATTATTCAGCAGTGACAATGAATTAGAGCTATCAGCATGGCTGTGGTTCACATATATAATACAGAATGAAGAAAGCATGTTGCAGAAGCTTTATCCTTTATGACATCTTATATAAAAAGTCTCTGATTGTGACCAAATAATGTATATTATTTAGGAATACCTCCTCATGTAATAAAGTAGAGAGACATTCACAGATAAAATACCCGATTGAAAATAATAGTTACCTGAAGCAAAGAAAAGGAATTTAAATACACTTGGGGGGGGGTATACACACGGACATTAAGAATATTGATCCTGTTTTGTTTAAGTAGGTGGCAGATAATGGGTACTTTATTTTTGAAAAATATTTTTTGTATGTCTAAAAGTTTCATAATTAAAAAATCCTCAGCCAAAGCTAATGGTCTCTGGAGTGTTACACTCATAGTTATTTACCCTGAAGAGTCCTTTCTGAGGGGAAATTGTGAGGTGCTTTCTTTTCCATATAAGCAGGTGGGCTGCTTGGGAATTAATTTCTATTTCTCCACTAGACTGTGAATTCCTCCATTGTAAGAATTATGCCATATTCATCTTTGTATTCTTGCAACTCACACAAATCCTGACAATAAAACAAACACTTTATGAATAAATGCATCAGGTAGACATAAAGGTTAGAAACCATGGGAATAAAACTCCAGATACAAATGTACCAGCTCAAATTGTTTTGGCAACCAGATAAAACCATTCCAATGTTTCCTTATCTCTCTCTGGAATTGATCTTATTTTCTTCTGAAGGTAAATTTGACCTGTTACTCCTGAACAATTATTATCATGATGAAATCTTTCCTGTGTTCCATGGAACACCATTGTTCAGTGAACTATTAATAGATGTACTTCGTGATACAACACATTAATAAAAGAAAGAACAAGAACCACATGATACTCTCAATAGATGCTGAAAAAGCATTTGACAAAGTACAGCATCCCTTCTTGATCAAAACTCTTCAAAGTGTTGGGATAGAGGGCACATACCTCAATATTATCAAAGCCATCTATGAAAAACCCACCGCAAATATCATTCTCAATGGAGAAAAAC
>PISX010027087.1:0-23492 GCA_004024625.1 Mellivora capensis | reverse complement strand
CCAGGTTTACACACTTCACAGCACTAACCATAGCACATACCCACCCCAATGTCCATTACCCCACCCCCCTCTCCTGATCCCCTTCCCCCAGCAATCCTCAGTTTGTTTTGTGAGATTAAGAGTCACTTATGGTTTGTCTCCCTCCCGATCCCATCTTGTTTCTTTTCTTCTTTTCCAACCCCTCCAACCCCCCATGTTGCATCTCCACTTCCTCATCCAATATGGTTTCTTTAATTGAATTTTTGACTAGTTGGACTTGGGGGGTTGGGTGTCTTCCATTTTGTATGATGAGTTAGATACTTTGCTCAGTTGGAGGTCATGAGAGACTTTTCTAGAATTTAAATGACTATTGATATGACCATTAAGTAATATATATTAATATAGCCATTAACAAAATTGACAATGCCTAGCCCTCACATGCTCTTCTGTAAATCTTGTGAAGCTTCGAAGAGAGAGGTATTTTTATCACTTGTATTTTTTAGATGAAGAAATAAAAGCTCAAAGGTAACTTGCCAGGTGTCATTAGCACAGGAAGTAGTACGGTGGACACTGGACATAAGTCTGAGATGTGAAGCATTCTCTGAACTCACCTCGGGATCGCTCAAGCAGGGAGCTGGACAACCTGTTGCTTGCTGCTTTGGAGGTTAGGAGAGTAGAATTCACCCTGTGGTTCTAGATCATAACTCAGGTGACAAATGACTGATATTTCTCTTATGCAAGCAGCTGGCCCTCTCTTCTGCCACTCCTCTCTCTCTCAGCACGGGAAAGGTCTATCTGTACCTTGTGGTCTACGCATTCTCCTCTTTACCCTTTGTGAATTGATACCCCCTTAATTTAGCCACCATAATGGAAATTTTTTCTTTGCTCCCGATTCCTGGGGTTTGGGTTTCTGCTCTGTCCCCTGTTCTGATTGTTGAGGTTTAGCTTTGCTCCAGTCATTGCTGGCAGCCATTATCCAATGGTTGTACCCTTTCTTCCTTGCTGACAGAACTCTGGTTTCCTCAGGTGTCTACCATCTGTAGCCATCAAGGAAAGTTGGCCCCAGACTCAGGGAGTGACTGACATCTCACTGGTCTAAGCCAGCTATCGTGGGACCAGTCCACTTCACATTGACTGGTGTAGGTGTGGGCTTGTAATGAGATGTGAGCAAATGATGGTCCAGGGCCTCTTGGAAAAGGTTTTCCTCATATTCAGAAGGGAAGTCCTGGTACTGTACTTCTCCTTCTGGATGTCGCTATGTCTACCTACGATGACTGGAACTGCAGCCACTGTTTTGGGGACCACAGAGGGTCTGAGCCTGAGAACACAGTGAGCATGGCAGCATGGAAGGTTGGAGTAAGCTGAATTCTTCATGAAGGCGCCTTGGAATTAACCAACCCTGTTAATCCCTCTTTCAAGCATTCCCTTAGGGTTCAAGCCACTTTTTTCCCTATTACTGGCCGCTAAAAGCATTGTCACTGATAAAATATAACATCTCAATAATCTACTTCCCCAATCTCTGCCTGGGACTTTGCTTTTGACCCCTCTAAACTCCCCATTTCCTGAGACACCCTCTTCTCAGTAGCTTAACTCCATTCAACATCCCAGGGAGAGGAGCTGGGAGTTAGACTGGGGAACACTGAAGGTCACAAAAAAATGTTGCCCTGGTACTACTTTCTCTTGTGTCTCAAGTCTATTTACCCACACCCGTTGCTTGAATGTCTTTTAATTTTAAAAAAGCGCTACTTTTGGGAGTGCCCGGGTGGTTCCACTGATTAAGCCTCTGACTCTTGGTTTCAGCTCAGGTTATGATCTTGTGAGTGGTGGGATCGAGCCCTGCGTCACACTCTGCACTCAGCGTAGAATCTGCTTGAAAGACTCTCTCCCCCTGTCCCTCCTCCTGCGCTTTCTCTCTCTCTCAAGAGAAAGAAAGTGCTACTTTTGGGGAATGGACCTCGAGTAGAAAATATCTGTTATTTCTACCCATTGTTTTTTCAAGGAAACATTTCCCTAGAATTTGAACAAGTCTTGTTAGAATACAGTCCCTTCTCCTGCTCTCCATCGTCTTACTGCCTTCCCACTTCTGCTGGCTGTGTACATGGATGGAGGAGTGGCCGTCCCTCTGATGCACTTTGTCTCCTGCCCGCTGGAGCTTCGCTCTTACCTCTGTGCTCAGGCTGTTCTGGCTGCCCAGTTTTATGGACTGAGGCCAGGTGTCTCCCCGTCTACCCTTCTGACTGACAGAACAGGGCTTGGTTCATGGACTTGTGGGATCCTGGACTCAGTCCAACTCCTGCTCCTATGTTGAAGCCCTAACCTGCAGCATGACTGTGTGTGTGGATAGGGCCTTTACAGGGGTAACTAAGGTTAAACGTGGTCATAAGCATGGGAGCCCTAATATGGTATGATTGATGTCCTTCTAAGAAGATGACGCCAAAGAGGCATGCACAGAGAGAAAGGGCCGCGTGAGGACACAGCAAGAAGACGGCCATTTGCAAGCCAAAGAGAGAGGCCTGGAAGAAATCAACCCTGCTGTCACCTTGATACTGACCTTCCAGTTTCCAAAATGGTGGGAAAATGAGTTTCTGTTGTTAAAGCCACCGAGCCTGGCGTTTCGTTCTGGCGGCCCCAGCAAACTCATGTGTTGGTCAGACCTCAGATTCCAGATCTGATTCCTGGGGTTTATGAGACACCATTCAGTTCGCTCCTTCATTCGGACCTCATCAGTCAGAAAGGTAGTACAACACATTACGGAATTGCCCAGTATGTGAGCCACGGAGTCCGAGTCCTGCAAGACCCTCTGTGAAGAGGGGCCTCTGAGATCGTACGTTATTTCACCCCCGATTTGCAGATTCATGTGTTCACGTTGATGTCAAAGATTCCGAGCAGGACCGTGGGAGAGGACCTTGTGTAAGGTTACTGAAGGGGCCATTTACAGCATTAGGGTTTGACTCTGTATCTCTCCCCATATTGACTAACATCTGCTGATATCCATGAAGCTTGTGGGGAGAAATGCTGAGCTTGTTTTTCAGAGCAAAGCCTTGATGTCAGATGGTTCTGCCATGGAATTTGTGAAACTTAGTTTTCCCGTCTGCTAAGTGAGGCTGATGGTCACTATTTAGGATAGCGCTCTGAGGATCCAGTGAGAGAGCCTATGTAAAGGGCCAACACAGTATCATTCCGTTTCTGTTCCTTCATCCTCCATTTATTCAGAAGTTCAATAATTGGCTCTTTATTGAGTACAAAAGTGTACAGCTCCTGCTGGATGGAAATCCTGGGAGTGTCTTCCTGTTCTTTCTGCTCTGAGCTGTGCTGAGGCCTTACAGTTGGGCTCAAGCCACTCCTCCTACAGCTTTTCCCCCCTGTTGTGTTTTTATAAATGATGACAAGGTGCCAGGACTTCTTTGACTTCATGCTGGCCACTGGGAAGCCAGGCTAGCTTCACACCTAGAGTGTTTAGGTGCTGGGCGGGTACCTGGCCCTGAGGAACGTGAAACTCAAAGCTTGCCGGGGTACATCTGGGACCAAGGAGCAACTTGCCACATGAACCCACAACATCGCCCATGTCAGCACCAGACCAGCTCTGCTGTGGGTCTCCTGGCTTGCGAGTTTTGAAAACCCAAGGCCTTTTTAAAAGCTTTCATTTGGGGGCGCCTGGGTGGCTCAGTGGGTTAAGCCTCTGCCTTTGGCTCAGGTCATGGTCTCAGGGTCCTGGGATCGAGCCCCGCATCGGGCTCTCTGCTCAGCAGGGAGCCTGCTTCCCACTCTCTCTCTGTCCCACTCTCTCTCTGCCTTCTTGTGATCTCTCTCTCTGTCAAATAAATGAATAAAATCTTAAAAAAAAGCTTTCATTTGACAATAATCAGAATTAACTCCGTATGCGCAGAAAATGTTCCAGTTGAATCGCAATGCAGAGAAAATTCCACTATGTCACAATTTACTAAGAGAATCCATTCTGCCAAGTACATTCTGTGTGAGAGGCTCTGTGTTCAAACTTTTATTTACCTTGTCTCATTTAATCTTCACAAATGACACAATTATTATCCTCATTTTACAGATGAAGAAAAGGAAGAAACTGAGGAACAGGGAGGTTACTTTGCTCAGTCCACACAGCTAGAAAGTCCCAGAGCCAGCATTTGCCTGTGGGCAGCCTGACTCCAGAGCCCAGGCTCTGCTTTACCACTGTGGTCTTCATCCAATTAATTACCACCTTAAGTTGACGGATGTGGAAACTGAGGCTCAGAGGTGAAATTATTTGACCAAGCCACACAGCTAGTAAATGCCAGAGCCAAAACTGGATCCCAAGTTTCTCTCTGGCTGCAAAGCATTTACACTTTTCCTAGGAGAACAGTTCCTTCCTGCTCTGTGGTTCCACACGCAGCGCTGCACGTGGAACATGTAGGAGCTGGCTGCCACAGTCCTGGTGCCATGATTCGCTAGTCCCCCACCTACAGGTAATCTGACTAGAGCTGAAGTAACTTGCCACCACCACATAGCTCCATGTACTGGAGCCTGAGTTACAGGCTCATGGTTGGCCTCTGGCCTGAAAAACTCTTTCCCTGTCCTTCTTACTCAATTCTTCACATCTCTCAGATCTTAGATCAAATGCCACTTTCTGGGGATGGCTTCTCTGGCCCTCCAAACGAATTAAATATCCCCTTTGGGAGATCTGCTGAACATCCCTTAGTTTTCTGTCTCACTTTTAAATTATCTACTTGTGTGATTATTTGGTAAGTGCCTGCCTTCCCCTGGATTATCCACACTATGAGGCCAGAGCCCACAGCAGTGTGCTACAGTAACACCTGCTGGGTTTAATTCCATTTTTAGCCTGTAGATAAAAATTGTAATTATTATTCTATAGAGCAGATATATTTTTATCCATGTGTATGTTTACATATATACATATGTGTGCATGTAAACACGCACATATATAAATACACATATTTAAAATATGCTTAAATGTCATTAGGTCCATCCCCTCCGCCTCCTGATGCATCAATCACAGAAAGGTCAATTAGCCGTGGCCTTGGCTCTTGCCGACATTGCTGATCAGTCACCGTACTCTCTTCTTCTGAGCCGGGAGACTCAGGACCCCTCTCAAAGCGTTGCTGCAGGTAGCCACTATTGATTAATTGGACTTGGCCCCCAAAATGAAACCTGCCCATCCCAGGGGGTGGGGAACTATTCTCATATATTCCATATGGTCATCTAATCCTAGTTTTCTGCAATTGAAATCACCTGAAGAATTTTTTTTAAAGATTTTATTTATTTATTTGACAGAGATCACAAGTAGGCAGAGAGGCAGGCAGAGAAAGGGGGAGGGAAGCAGGCTCCCTGCCAAGCAGAGAACCTGATGCGGGGCTCGATCCCAGGACCTTGAGATCATGACCTGAGCCGAAGGCAGAGGCCTAACCCACTGAGCCACCCAGGAGCCCTTCACCTGCAGAATTTAAAAAATATTGGTGTTTGAGGTCCTGTTCTAGAGATTCTGATCAACTGGGCCAAGAACCACTGGCCAAATAGTGTTGATTCTGGCCAGTGCCTGTCTGGATTCCATTTTCCCTTGTGTTGTTTGTTTACTTTTGCGTGTGCACAGTGCCAGAAACGGAATTGAGGGCACTGAGGATACAGACATAACGGAAAGCTCGGTCTCAGTTCTCAGTAGCTCTCACACTAACACAGGAGACAGACTGGCATGAAGAACTCTTGAATGAGGCAGATTGTTAGGAGTTCATTTATAGGCGCCCGAAGGCACAAGGGAGTATGTGGCAGAGGAATACAGAACTTCTATGTGGGAGGTTCTGGAAAATGTTCTGAAGGAGGTTGGTTTTGCACTAACTCTTGAGGAACAGGTGGACTGGGGAACCCATGGTGAATCCAAATCGTGGAAGACTTTGAATGCCAGACAGAGCCATGTGGAGTCCGTGACATAAGGACAATGGTTTTCAGGGTGGATCATTAGGAAGTCAACTTTGGCAGCAAGATGGAAGATGTTTGGAGAAGGATGGAAGAGGAGGCTTGGTGCAAAATCTCTAGTTTTGATTCATCGCAGCGGCGGAAGTCATATAAGTAAATTGGAAATGGAATGAGATTTTGGCAATATGGGAGAAATATTGAATATGACTCAAGGGAAATCTATGAAAATTAATTGTATACTTGCTCTTAAATTGCTTTGCATTATATTGTGAGCCCTTTGGAAAAAGATTTGCTTTCCTAATCTGGGCCAGGTACTGTGTCAAATATCTTACATAGGTCTTTTGATTAATCCTATAACAATGCCACAGTTAGGGGCACCTGGGTGGCTTAGTGGGTTAAGCCTCTGCCTTCGGCTCAGGTCATGATCCCAGGGTCCTGGGATTGAGTCCTACATCAGGCTCTCTGCTCCGCGGGGAGCCTGCTTCCTCCTCTCTCTCCGCCTGCCTCTCTGCCTGCTTGTGATATCTCTCTCTCTCTCCCTCTGTTAAATCAATCAATCAATCAAACAATAATCTTTAAAAAAAACAATGCCACAGTTATTTTCATTATCTGGATGAGGATCCTGAAGTTAGAAATATATTAAATCACTTTCCCAGTGTTATACAGCCAGTAAGTCGCAGCATCAGGACTCAAAGACAGATCGTTTAACCCTGGAGTACATGCACTGAACTGTGTGACGATTCTGTCTTCATTCCTGTTCTATTCTGTGGTTTTCAGCCAGGGAGGATTTTGTGTACCTCACTCAGGGGAGACATTTAGCAATTTCTGTAGACAGTTTGTCTCAACTGGAGTGGGGGGATTGCTACTGCATTTAGTAGGTAGAGGTCAGATATGCTGCTAAAAATCCTACAATGTGTGGGATGGTCTCCACACCAACTCCTCTCCCTGCAAGAAAGAATTACCGAGTCCCAAATGTCAGTGGTGCCAAGGTCGAGAAGCCCTGTTGCATTTCTAGGGCCTAACCCAGTGCCTAGCACATGGTTAGTTAAATGTTTGTTGAACTAAAGAGAACTCTGAGAATATGCATTCATACTTCCGTAGTTACATAAATTTATATTTATGTGAATATTGCTCCTAACAAATATATACATTTTTTAATCCTGATGTATTCTCCTGATCACAGAAGTTTCACTGTGTGTCATCCTTATTTCCTCTTAAATCTGTAACTTTGGAGCGATGTTTCTAATTTATCCTATTCCAAGTCTTATCTCCTATAATTATGGTGTCTCCTGGCTTGGCCATCGTCTCATGGATCGGAATTTCATTTTAAATCCTGCAGTTGCTGTGCTGACTTAGAAAAGATTTGGGGGTTTTGTGTGTTTTTCTTTCTTGTTCCTGCCCCATCCTGTTGGAATTCATTGCATCACCCTATACTTTCCTAGCAAGGGGCTTAGCATCTCCTTTGGGGGATGGGCTGCTAGCAAAACTCCCTGAATAATCAGATGCATGTCCAGGTTCACTGAATGAAGTGTTGTGGCTGGCAGCCTCAGTTCCTATCCAGAAGGTGACACATTCCCGAGCTTGGGTGATGTGGTCTTGGAAAATTCCATCCCTTGTTGTGAATTAGATTTTTGCAAATCCATCCATGATTACATTTCCCTATATCCAGTTTCCAGCTGACAGCTGTTCCTCAATCTTCTCCTACCCCCAGACCTGATACACTCTGGGATTTCCTTCCTTCCTTCCTTCCTTCCTTCCTTACTTCCTCCCTTCCCTCCTTCCCTCCTTCCCTCCCTCCCTCTCTCCCTCCCTCTTTCTTTCCTTTCTTCCTTCCTCCTCCCTCCCTCATTTCTCCTCTTTCTTTCTTTATTTCTTTCTTCTCATTCTTTTTATATGATAGCCACTCTGGAACTTTTTTCTTTTCCCAATTCTTAAATTCCACATTCTCAGTCCATTCTGTCATAGTTGCTTTTGGTGCAGATGCAATTAGGGAGAGGGATACCCAGTTGCATTGCCTGTTTTAGCAACAGGGTCATGATTAGGAAAGAGCTGGGGAGTAAGGGAGTCCTCTGGAGATGCCTCTCAGTAAGAGGCCAATTAGTTTCTCCAGTGAACCCTTAAGTCTGGTTGTAGGAGTGCCTGGGTTTGGTCCCGCCAAGATTCTTCAAAGATGCACAAGAACAAACAAGTAACCAGAGAGAACCCCTAGAGTTGCTCATACCTACATCTTTACTTCCCTTTGACATTCATAATTGTTTATATTGTTGACTACTGTTGTGTGTCACACGTCTACTGACCCCCAAAGGCAACGTGATCTCTGACTGAAGTTGAGGTGATCCCGCAGGACCCCTCTCCCACCTATTGCTCCAGATGTGATTTTGTTTGATAAGCGATGATGGTATCAGTGAGGAGGCATTACATTATAAATAACAGGAAAGCAACGGACTGAAAAGTTCAGAGAAAAAGCTTCAACTTCAGAGAATGCTCTCACTAAAGACTTGACTTTCCCCCCACCTTTCTTCCTGACTTCACACTAAATCTGTTTCTTTCTTTGTTCCCAAGATGCATACCAATAGCTCCCGGAGTAACATGTCTTCTTGCCTCATCCAGTAGATGTGAAAACTTCTTTCCCTGAGATTTCTCAGTACAAGTCTTGAGATCCATGTTGAATTGGCTAAGGTTATAGAACTTCTCTGAATCAACGTTCTGGCTATGGGGTGGACTGGGCAGAGTGGCATGGCCTAACTTATGAGCTCTGCACCAGGAGAGCAGGTGGAAGTCAGACCATTAGCAAAGAGGGTGGTGGATGGCAAAGAGATAGCCAACCAGGTTCCTTTATAAGATTTATGCTTGGTCTCCTTGACACTTGAATATCATCAATGTATTAGAATAATACTTTGACCAATTGCCTTCCTTTGTTTTTGAGGAGTCCCCTCCACCAAGTTCCTGACCCTGTGAACCCCATTCACTGTCTGCATGGCTACTGCCCCGAAATCTAGACCTAATTCTTTCCAGCAGGACAGGTAGGATGATATGATTTTGATAACAATCTTAACTTTAAAGCACCTACTATTTGGAGAAATACTACCAGTGAAAATATATTTGTAAGTGCAACAGTTCATATTCATTCCTTTATTCTACTATCTTTTGACTCTTCACTCTTTTGTCTATCCATCCATCCCATTGGAAAACTTATATTAAATATCTGCCATGTGTCAGTCACCGTGTAAGATCCCAAGATCCAAGGATAAACAGCATACTGAACCCACGGAGTTCAAAACAAAGTAAGAGATATGGGCACATAAACAATTAACAGTCATAAAAGATTTTTTCGGTAAAATTATAAAAAAGTATTTAAAAACAGCTATTTCTTTCAACTCCAAGCCATTGTGTTGTGTGTGCTTGTGCTTGTGTGTGTGTGTGTGTGTGTGTGTTGCTAGTCAATTTCTATTTCCTACCTGCTTTCCTGGTCCAAATGACCTCTACCTGTAGTTATTCCTCACCCTATTTGTGACTGCTTCTTTTTCTTGTTGAGGTCATCCTGTCCTCTACTCCTAGGACACCACAAACCTAGCAGCAGTACCAGATGGTGTCATATACACCTGAGGTTACCTGAACAAATACTTGGTTGATGACCAGAAGAACATCAGTGCTTTCTAGATAGTTTCTTAGTTTCACTGGGGCATAGACTTCTTACACAAGGAGTTTTTGATTCTACAGTTGCTAGGAAAGGGAGACCTATATTTTTCTTTAATTGAATTTAGATGTTTAAAAGTAAGCTCTTTGCTTCCTTTCTCTTAGTAAAAGTTTCCCACATGCTTTAAAGGCCTTAAGAGTCCCATAGAAACAGCCGTGCGGTGGGAAGGGAAGATTTGGCATCAGACCGGCCTAAATGTGGGCCTCTGATTTGCCATTCCCTGGCTCTGCTACCTTGATTCTTAATCTCTGTGAGCCATAGACTGGTTTCCTGCTGAACAGGAGCACAATTCCTACAGCACGGACAGTGGAGAGTTTCATGTGAGGTATATGTGAGGGTACGGAGCACAGCGTTTGGGGTCTAGCCAGCTTGCATGTAGTTCATTTCTTCTCTCTGTTTCTCCTGTCCTATTTCTTTCTTCCTTTTGACTGGAACAGTTTACAGTCTATATAAGAATGGGTCACAGGGTCATGGGGGCGGGTGTTGGGTGAGAAAGCTTTGGACAGGGATTTTTAACATGTTTTTAATGCTGCCATTTGTCTTATGATGTCAATGACTATATGGCTTTTTTTTTTTTAAAGTTCTAAAATCTATGCTGCCAATATAAATTTTATCACTAATCCAGCATGTCACCATGAAAATGAATATAGCAAATGGTGGACTGTTGTCATCTCAAGCAAAGTGATGTATTCCGAATATACGTAGCTAACGAAGCTCTCCGTGTCCTAGTGTGTACTTGATTGGCATGTAATGTCAGTAGACCCACAAAGAAGTAACCACTGTCATCAAATGTAATGAAAGAAAACAATATTCATGCAGCCTCCATGAGCTAGGGACTGTGCTCTGTGCTTTTTGCCTTCACATATATTTTTTGATCCTTCCTAAGCAAATACCCCAGATTCATGGGCTTCAGTGTCAAGGGAAGAATGAGCTATTGCTGTTGCCATTGCGAGCTTTCTGTTTGATCACTGCTCTCTTTAGCAGTTGTGGGAAATCTCTCCAAATAGCCAGGCATAAGAATTAGTAATGCTTCACACACAATGGGCCTATTTGCAGATAAGGTTACAGTTTGCTTCTCCCATCCCTCCCAAGAAATGCAAGCTTTTACATTGGCTGTTTATTTATTGGACTTTCACTTCCACACTCATTATACAAAATCTGAATTTGTAACAAATTCCAAAAAACTGCTCTGTTTACAAAATACTATACTCTCCATCAATTACAATTTTGACAGCTTTTCGACTACTTTCTGACAAATAAGACAAATTCTATGAATTTAACTGATGTGAAAGTTCTGTGGTTCTTGCCACCAAAAAAGTCTGAATTCACCAACATGTCCCTGTGTTCTGTGCTGTAGCTCTGCTCACTGTGATTTGTCACACTGTATTGCTACCATAGTGAGAGATGGCTTTGAGTCCTTGCTGTGAACCAGACACTGTTTGAGGTGCCTTATACTATGAATGCACTTGATTGCTCCTGAGAACAACTTTGGAGGTACGAAGTATTTGTGAACCTATCCTCAGGTGTGGAAACTAAGGCAGCAAGAAGTTCAATGTTTTGCTTGCAGTGTGAAAGTGACATAGCTAAGACTCAAATCCAGGCTGTTGGACTCTAGAGCTCATGGTTTGGACCACCACCAGGTTTTATCACCCCAGCATTTATGCAAAAGTTTCCTAATTGGTTTCCCTGCATCCCTTCTTGACCTTCTAGGAATCTCTACCCTGCAGCTTGTTCTGAGCTCATTATGATCATATCATCCTCTTCCTTGAAACTCCTGATGCCTTTCCTCTGCCTTAGGTACAATGGTCCAGATTCATTATGACCCACAGGGTTCTGTGTGTGGTCTGGCCTCACCCTCTCCCCAGCCTCATCTTGCTATGGTCAATCTTGCTTTTTTAGGTCCATCAATTGTGTGATTATGTAGTGACTATGTAGTGCTTCACCCACCCAGAAGGATCCTGGCGAAACCAGACTTCTACCTGGATTTCTATCCTTGTGTTCTTGAATTCTGAGATTTAGATATTACTGCTAATAGACTTCAGTGACTCTTCCCCTTGTTTTCTTCCTGCCTCCCTGATTTTTCCTTCTTATTTTCTTTTGGGCTTCTTTCCTACTTCCCCTGTTCCTCAGGGGTCTACTTTCACTTCCTGGTCCCCCTGCAGCCACCCCCCCTTCCCCTGCCACAGCCATTCTCCACATGTAAACTTTTCTTTTTTTTTTTTTTTTTCAACATGTAAACTTTTCTTTGGTTAAGCAAACGTATGGCTTAAACTAATGCTGCTGTAGATTGTTGCCAAATACCATTCTCAAACTCCATGTCAGGGTCTAGATTCTTTTTTTTTTTTTTAGATTCTTATATTTAAGCTGGTTTCTAGATGGTTCTTTTGGACATGTGCACAAGGACTTCACATTCAACAGGTCCAAACTGTGTTCATTATCTTCTCTTGAAAGCTGCCAGCTGCTCTTTTATTTCCACAGTTAGTGGCTTTTCTATTCACCCGGTCATCTGTACCAGAAACTTCAGGGTCCTCCCTCATATTTCCCTTCCATTTGCCGGGTCCTTGAGTGCTGCCAGTTCAATCTTTGAATGTCTATCAAGTATGCTTTATCCTTCTCATTTCTGTTCTCTTTGACCCAGTTTAGACGTATATTCTCTCTTAGCTGAAATCTTGCAAAAGCCACTCTAATGATTTACCTTATTGTTCATTCTCCATAATATTCCTTGCAGGAGGAATCACATCAAAGGGCTTAATATAGTGTCCTTAGTATCTCTGAGAAGCAGGAACACCCCCACTAAACTAGAAGTAGCACTGACAGACCATCAGTGATGGGGTAATACAAATCCCCTGCCCTAGTCTTGGCTAGTTCAGAGAACTCTAGCAATTTCTAGGTTAAGACTGACAACAGCAGTGGAAAAAGCAGCAGGACACTAGCTGCCACCCCTACCTTCCTACAACTACCTCTAACATTTATGGCACTTTGCCCATGAATTGGGCCCAATTCAAACTTCATGTACATCTTATTTAATCTATTAATTCATCTGAGAGTGACCTTTGATACGGCAGTGGATTTATAAAGAACTCTATACTTGAAAAAAAAGATGTTATTTATTTATTTGACACAGAGAGAAAATGAACACAAGCAGGGGGAGCAGCAGGCAGAGGGAAAAGCAGGCTCCCCCTAAACGGGGATCCTGATGTGTCACTCGATCCCAGGACCCTGGGGTCATGACCTGAGTCAAAGGCAGATGTTTAACCAATGGTGCCACCCAGGCACCCAAGAACTCTATACCTCCTTAGCAAGACTCAGATTCTCTTTGGAAACCCAACCCCATTGGTGGGTGCAACACTGGTAGGATGTTTAATCAGGTGACCTCCCATCTCCTGGCAAGGCCAATGTACTTTCCACGGGGATTTTATATCTTAAAGGATGACATAGAATGGAACAAATTCTGGGGGCTCATTTACTTTTGTAGTGACACCTCTAGGAGCTAGTTTCATAGTCTTTTCAATCAGACCCTGAATGCCGGGCTGGTTCCTGTCCTGATGAACCTTCTGTTTCCAAGTCTGGGTCTCCAGCCTTCAGCCTTCTGTCCGTTCTATGCACTGATTAAATATCTTGCTAACGAATTCTTTCTTGTTTTTCTTCCTCTTCCTTTTTAAACTTTACTTAGCCAAGGTGGGTTTCAGTTGCCTGCAACCAGAAAAAGCCAAGTGATGCCGAAATTGTCCCAAGGAAAACCTGTTGTGTTAGAGGTAGGGAAATTGAGGTCTCTCTGTAACTTGCCTCAGGTCACATGGGGAATTAATGGCAGAATGTGGACTGAAAGGATATTTTCCTGTTCAAGTGTTCTTTAGAGGGCACAGTGGAGCAAGAATGATCCTTATGTCCAGAATTCCTCGTGTTTGAATACTTGGTTCCATGACACGTTTATCCATGTGACCGAATCTCATTCTGCCTAGGTTTTCTTACTTGTAAAATGGGGAGAATAATAATAGCAACTACCCTGTTGGGTTCTTGTATGGATTATATCGCTTAGTACTATATATTTGCTATAAAGTACGCATGGACAGTACCTGTGTCCATGTGTACATAGTGAAAGAGATAGAAATGTAATTACTATTGTTGTAACTTTCACTGCACCCGCTGGCCACTTCAGGAATATTATTGTTTTAAATAGTTTGTTTTGTAGCACTGGTGAAGAATGTTTTGACTGCATTATCCAAGTCTTTCTCAGTTGGGAAAGTCTAATTATTCATCTATCCAGAGTGCCTCCTCCAGGGATCATCAGGAAGGGTGCTGGTGGCTTGGTAGCTGAGAGTTTATTCTGTCTCCTTTTACTCTGAAAATAATATCATTTAAAAGGACTGTTATTTTCTTCTTCTTTTTTCTAACCAATGAAATGGACATCAAAGTACAGAGTGTTTGACAAGAGGACCAGTTGGTTCCATTCAGGGGCACATTATGAATTGTTCATTTTTGACAAGGGGAACAATTCATTACATTTTGTTTATGTAGCACCTCCCGAGGGTCCATTTCTAAGTGGTTCACAAAAGGCTTGTTCTCACTGGAACGCACTTGTCCTTCAGGGTTCCCAGGGACTGAAGATCATGTGTGCAAATAAAATAAACTCACCCTGAAGGCCAGTAATTTAGATTAATAAAGAGCTATGTTTATACAACTCCATTAACAAAATTCTACATGGCAAGTTGAACCCAATTTTCTCAGGCAGCACAACCATTTCTAAACAAGACTTGATGAAGAATGGCTAGTTTCTGGGTATACAAAATAAGGAGAAAGTCTTTTCATTGTCCTCAGGCCCCTGAGATGATTTCTGTGACCCCTGTTTCTTAGGAGACTACTCAGAAGTTGAAGCAGCTTGAATGTGGAAGATATCTAGGAATATCTAGGAATTAAGTCAGACCCCTCTATCCACCCACTTATTTGTGCATCCTTATATCATACATGCACTTATTTTAAAAAAAACACACAGCCCTCTCACATACATGTTAGGAGTAGCATCTCAACTCTTTAAACCTGTATCTGGGTCCTCCACAAGGAGAACCAGGCAGGGCAGAAGCACATCGGTGGGAGAGATCCATTATAAAACACCCAGTAGGTCCTAATAATGATCATGTGGGATACGTTGTGTTTAATTCTCTCTGCATTCTAAAAGCGTGAAGACCCAGGGCAGTTACAAGTCTTGCCCAAAGGAAAGGAAGCTCCCATTTACTGAGTACCTGCTATGTACCAGACATGACGTGAGAGGTTTTCGTATTCATAATTTTATTGGATTGTCTAGAGAACACTGTGAAATGCGTGTGTGTATATGTGTGTGTGTGCATTTGAGAGTTGTGGAAACAGACACAGACAAGTTGCAGAACTGCTGATACCACTGGGAAGTAGGAGGTGAAGGGTGTCTGGTCTTCCTATGCCCTCATGTCGCCTCCGTGGAGACCACCTGGGGTCAAGGGCCTCACCCTCTGCCAACCCCAGTCCTTCTGTGACATCCTGGCCTTCTTCCCCTTTTCTTCCAAAATTTTAGTAAGAAGGGTCAGAAAGGAAAACCACAGCATCCACACAAATAGCTGAGGAAGGGCTCGGGTGAGAGAAGCGTCCGTGGGAGTGTGTGGTCGTATGAAGATAACATTTTCCACCAAGGCCCGGAGCCCAGGGGATGTGTGCCTCCTCCAGAGCTGTCTTTCAGAGTGGTGTTTCCCGACCGCCGGCTGATCAGCCTTTCCCTTCCTCGTCTACACCTTAGCTCCCCAGTGACCGAGCAAATAAATGCCTCCCGAAACTGTGCTCTCCCCTGGCTCCTCTCCCCTGGCTCCAGTGCTGGCTCTTGGCATTTCCTTTCTTTTCTGGATACTCGCCCCCCTGACTTTGGGTCCTGTACCTGACTCCCAGACCTGCAGTTACAGCCTAGGTCTGTGTCCTGAGTCCTGCCCCTCTGATTCATGAATGATCAGTGGCCCCCTGGATCCAAGAATTGCCACTGATGTACCCTCCCCTTGCACTCTGTTCCAGAAAGCAGTGGTGCGCCGCGGCTAGCGTCCTCTAGGCAGTATGGATCAGGCTAGTGGTCAACTCACCTAGTCCACAGCCTGCTTTATTTATTTTCTCGAGTACCTACTTGAGTATCAAGCAGCGTGTTCAGGGCTAGCCTGCAAAATGTAGAAAATAATGTCCTACTCCCCAGGAAGCTTCCAGTCTGTGATGGTATACTATTACGTGTGTTTGGGGTGGGGGGCAGAGGGGGCTACTGATGGAATCAGACTTCTCTCCGTGTACTCGTTATTTCTCTATTATAACTCTGCTTTCTTCTGCCTGTTGTGTGGTCTGTTTTCCACACATTTTTCACCCCCTTTTGGGTCAAAGTCCCCAGATAATTCCTTATTCATCTCTGTGGCCCTCTCTGCTCTGGCATGCTGGTGCAGTACTGAGTGGGTATTCCATAAATACGCTTGAAGAAATGAATGAATTTCAAGGTCAAGATGCAGATGAGTAGAAAGCCTACCCCTTGCTAACTGCAGGAGTAGAACCAGCTCTCCCTTGCTCACTAGTACTATTAGTAGTACTGCTTAAATCTTGGCTGTACTTTAAAACATGCTGTATATTTGAAACCAGTTCCTCGGAATAATGGAACAACTGGTAATCTGTTTCAAGGGTTTATCCTATGCGAGGCATTGTCTGAATACTTCTTTGTAATCTGATTTCCTCTTCCCAGAGGTCCTGGGAGGTGGTATTATTATCCTTGCTTTAGAGGCAAAGATGCTGGAGCTTAGAGAGGTGAAGGTACGAACTGAAGGTCGTCTGGCTAGGAGGCAGTCTAGCTGGAGTTTGAGCTATGGCCTGTCCTAATCCAATGCCTGTGTTTTCAGAGCCCGCCCCAGAATATTTCCGGTTCATTAAAAGCTGAAATAGGTATCTGGCTGAAGGGTCAATCATCACTTCATTTATTGTCATTCAGTTTTCTATCATCCTGGTTCCCCCCAGTCCCGTGAACTGTCACAGTGAAGGCAATCTCCAACCTGTTCGACATGAGCGAATTCTTTCTGTATTTTGACATGTTTAGCAAACAAATTTCCCAAAGAAGAAGGTGGACCTTTCAGCTCTTCCTGGCAGAGCCGAGCGTTGGTCAGGATAGTGCTGCTCAGTGAGCATCCATGCATTGTCAGCTCTCTCCACAGGCTCCTATCTGTCTGTGGCCGCCATCAATAAAGCCCTGTAAACAGATCTGTACATTCGGGGCCCGGCTGGCAAGGCACGTGCCATGAAGCACCCCCTCCCCAATAATCGAACTCTTGTAAGCTGCCCTGAATGAGATTCTTTCTCCCAGGAGAAGTATATGTTTGTTTGTTGGCATGGTCTTAAATGACTTAAAGAAAAATGCCGGAAACCAGTACCGCGTTCTTCCCTGAAAGGAACATTGGCCCTTTGTTCCAGAAATGCCTTTGCAGAACGACTTCTGAGTAAGCCCTTGGAATTCCTCATGGTTTATATGTCTTTGTAAGCTCCTGGCATTGAGGAACTGAGGTTTTTCTTTTGCTTTTTTTCTCCCCAATGAATCCAACATTGTATTGAACACACTCTCACTCAATTTTGATAAAACCAACAACTCACAAAGCCAACTTGAGTGGAAAGAGCAGGATCCTAAGTAAAATTCACTATCGTTGGAGACTGTTTGGTATTAAAACGTTAGAAATGTGGGATTTGAGGCCGGACCACAATATTTTTCTACATTCCCTTTGTTCAGGAACAGCATCACATTTGTTTTTGCAACGGCAATGCTGTTCAGATGTACAGTGTTTAAAACCAATTTTGATGGCACCTGTACGTCGTTTACCTTTCAGTTTTCTCAACAGGTCTGTGGGCTGACTTTGAGAGAGTCAATGTGGTGTAGCCTCCGGAGCTTAGGGTTTCATGGTAGATGGACGAAGTTACAAACTGGCTTCCCTGGATTCTCTCTTTGACTCTGATCGAGGGGAAGGTCATCTCTCTGATCCTCACTCTGCCAAATAGAAATGCTGTAGCTGTTTATTCTACATAGTTATGATGAGGATTAAATAAGATTAGGTGAGTTGCCTGCCAGGTCACACCAGAGGCACGTAACAAATACATCTGCCTGCCACATCCCTCACCTGCTTTTGAGGTAAGGATACTGAGTGTGAATGAAGTTAATAGACAAGGCGTGTTAGTCCTCCGGCTGCCATAACGAAGTGCCACAGACCGATTTGCTGAGACAACAGGAATTTGTTTCTTCACAATTCTGGAGGCGCAAGTCCAAGACTAAGGTGTTGTAGGGTTGCTTTCTTCTGTAGCCTCTCTCCTTGGCTTGTAATTGGCTGCCTTCTCCTCTCTATCCACATGTGGTTTCCCCTCTACATGCATCTCTGTCCTGTTCTAGTCTTTTTTTTTTTAAGATTTTATTTTTAAAAAATATTTTATTTATTATTTGACAGAGAGATTGGGAGAGAAAGAGAGTGCACAAGTAGGCAGAGTGGCAGGCAGAGGGAGAGGGAGAATCAGGCTTTCCATCGAGCAGGGAGCCCAATGCGGGATTCGATCCCAGGATCCAGGGATCATGACCTAAGCCGAAGGCAGCTGCTTAACTGACTGAGCCACTTAGGTGCCCCTGTTTTGGTCTTATAAGGATCCAAATTATATTGGATTAGGGCCTGCCCTGATGACTTCATTTTAATTAATTAGCTCTTTAAAGACCCTATCTCCACATAGAGTCACATTCTGAGGTTCTGGGGATGATGATATCAACCTATTAATTTTATGGGGACACAATTCGGCTCATAACACAAGAGGAGCTTGGTTGGCACCAGTGAAAATATATGGCTGATTCTGCATCTAAAAGGAAGAATTAGTTTGCCCATTCTCCCTTCTCCAGATTCTCTGCATGAGTACATACAAGATGGCACCTGACTCTTCTCCCCCACTTTTTATTTGCTCTGAGTCCCATTGAGAATCTCATTATCCCGACCAGGTAGAAAGCCTCTTGAGGCCAGAATGTTTCCGCCACTTTGTGAGTCCCAGCTCATGTTTCACCATGGTGGGCACACGACAAATGCTTTGAGTTTGTTTGTTGCATTTGCCACGCATCCTGGGATACACAGCATTGTGTGCCTCGAGTATGGCCATGCTCTCAGTAGATGTTCATGCGTCCTTTCAGCAAACATGTATTGAGTGTAGATAATACAGCCTTCGCTCCTGAGGAGCTCACTCTCCACTGGGGAACAGACTGATACATGTCATTTCAGGTTAATAAATCTAATTTCTTTGAAGTGGGACCAAGCTAGGAGAGGGCGCCTACAGGTGCATAGATCGGGTGGGGCTTGGCATTTGGGAGGAGAGGCAGGTGGTCTAGGAAGGCCAGCATTCTTGTCACTGGCAGCATATTCCAGAGATCAGCATCGTGGCATCATCTGGGATCTTATTACAAATGCAGAGTCTCAGGTTCTCCCTCTGCTATGGAATCAGAATCTGCCCATAGATGTGCAGCCCAGACAGTAGGAACTAAAGTGCCCGCAAGGGATAGAATATAAATGAGTACAGTAGGTGAGTGTAAGAAAAATCGCAGAGCTCTACATCTGTGTTTTATTTCCCTACACTTCCCTTAGAGTGATGGAGTGGCAGAGACTGATGGTGACAAAACTGAGCGTCCCCTTCTGTACTACAGAGGTACTGTTGGAGGCGGCTGTTTCCCTGACCAACTGGCATCTCGCGGGGCCACATAACTCGTTCTTACCCATAGGACACACCAGTGACGTCCCTTCCAGGCCGGCGCTTTTAGTAAGCAGATTGGGTTTTCCTGCTCTCCTTTTGCCCATTCTCTGGCTGAAGACCCCTTGGGGATGGCAAAACCACAAGACAGAAAGAGCTTGGGTCCCTCATTCACCGTCTGGAGGAAAGCCATCCCTGATGATTGTTACAAGACCATGAAATAAATGCTTATTGCATGAAGTCACGCCCATTTGGGGTTTATTAGTTACAGCAGCTAGTGTTACCCTCAGAGGCGTGGACAGAATGTTTCCGATAAGGACAACAGCAATCTAACGACAATCTAATGACGCTAAGCTGCAGCATTCCAGAAGCAGCAGGGAGCAGTGGAGATACGGTGAGCCGGAACCTGCTCGCCTCACCTCGCCTCGTAGGAGGCTGTGTCTCCCCAGCTCTACCTCACCGCTCCCCTGTACTATGGCCTCCGTGTTGTCAGAACTCCCAGCTGTAAAGTCCAGGCTCGCTTTTTTAAAGCTATGTGCCAAATAAAACATATCGGTGGGCTCAATCTGGCATACTGGCGGTTGGATGGCAGAGTCCGCCCCAACTGGTGGATACTAAGGAGGCAGCCTTCCAGCTCCCTGCCGACGCCACCGATCATTCTGCAGGATGTGAAGGTTTCTAGGATAATGCATTGTTCCTGGTAACACACATGGAATGCTTGTTGTATGATGGACGGAGTAAAGGACTACTGCTTAGGCCACCAGAGTGGTAGTAAGATCGCCCTTATTCCCACCGTCACTGTCCCTCCTACCAGGATTTATGCAGCTCTGCCGCTCCAGTGTCACTGGAATGACTGCTGTGCCCTCCAAAGCCATTCTTGTGTTTCCATTTAATCTTTCCAGCACGCTGTGAGGTTTTACCAGCATCTCCATTCTACGGGAGTAGAAATGAGGCACAGAGAAGTGGCTTGCTCAAGGTCACCTGGGCAGTCATTCCAGGTCTCCTTACTCCCCGAGCCTGGGATTTTCCCAGGTCACCTGACGTTGTGCAGCCATGGCCAAGAGGAGTGCACTGGAGCTGCATAGGTTTGGATTATTATAGTGAAGAAGGCCAGGGTCAGCGGGTGGTAAACTCCATTTCTTATGTGAAAGGGCCTTTGGATATTGAGTGTGAGAAGGACGGGTGTGGAGTGAGGGTGAGGAGAATCATTATTTCCTCCTTTTCTTTCCTTGTAGGGAGGAGGGGGCGAGGCGTGCAGCAGCTAGGCTGGTGGGCGTTACGTTCCTGCTCTCTTGCTTCGCAGAGGACGTCTTTGAGGAGGTGGCATCTCTGAAACTGTCGTTGCTCGGTCTTAACTTCTAGGCCACGTGGCCGCGTGTGAGTCACCTGACTTTTTCAAGACTCGGCTTCCTCTGTTGTCAGATGAAGAGACTAGAATGATCCCCATGGGGGAGCCTAATCTTCGGGCTCAAGGAGGTCACAGTTGGCGAGGGGCCGTGCCAGGCGCAGAGTCGGTCCGCTGTTAATGGCAAACGAAGGAGCCAGCAGCTCTGAAAGCATTTTGTAGACGGACTTGAATGAGCCGCACACACACAAGTGATAATAATTGTCCGTGGGCCCGGGCATCTGCCAGCTCGCCCATGAATCTGTCCCCATACTACCAGGCCTGGGCTGTGGATGCATTTCTGGATGTCCAGGGGCCGGCTTTGCAAAGAGGAGCAAACAACCCCATCTATTCACAGTCGTGCAGGCTCCTCCTGCCAGAGCCCACGAGGGGTTTGGATTCAGGCAGCTATTGAAGGGAAGCCACAAAGACACGTTTTCTCCCCTGCGGCCTGGAGAGAAGACAGAGCGGCCCAGGCACAAGAAGTCGGTTGTTTCGCATCAGCCGGCAGCCGGCGAATTCTGTCAAAGCAGCTGAAGGAGAGAAGTCGTCAAAACACCCAGGAAAAACAAGAGCTCTGGCGCAGGCAGGAGATGAAAGACAAGGAGGGCAGCCGCCGCGGCACACAGGCCCCCTTCACGCCGCGCTGGCAGCCATGCTCCTGCCATTGTCTGCCACCACGGGCTCCGAGGGGGGAGGCTTTCTTATTTCTCCTCTTAAAGAAAGAATTTATTTCAGGGGAAAGAGAGTTTGTGTTGTATGAACAGTGGCTGCCAAATGAAATCTTTGGTTACTAAAATGGGGAGGCACAGATTCAAACTGGCCCTTTGTCCCAGCTGGTGAAGAAGGTGGGCGGGGTGCCCCCTCTGTTCCCGAGCTGGCTCCCCTCTTGGCTTTGCTGCTTAGGGTCCCTCGTGCTGCGGCTCTTGCTGTTACAAAATGGAGGCCCAGTGCGTCTGTGGCAGGCCCTGTTCTCTCTCGGACTCTGCTCCCGTCCTCGGAGCTTGTAGTCCCCCAGCTCCCTGTATGCCTGGGCATCTCCCTAGCCTGTGTTTCCTGTGTCCCTTTGCCCCTGCCTGGAGGGAGTAACCTTCTCCTATCTTCCCCTGGCACATCCAAGGGCACCTCAAGTCAACAGGTGCCAAATGGGCCTTGGTGTCTTAATCCCCTGGGGTGCATCAGAAGCATTCTCTGAGTTTCTTCTTTGGAGAGGATCAAAGGAGGGGGTCCAGATTAGTGAAGAGGGGGCTAAGAAACCAGGGGGCTCTATCTTAAACGTGAACGTGCTTATGACTCCACAGTTGTCCCCATGAAGGCATTGCGGAAAGGCTGATGGGAATCACAGGGGGAGGAACTAACAGATTCTTCCCAAGAAGTTCCTGGGGGCTAATCCTCCTGTCCCCATCAGTATTATTTAAAATAGCTCAGTCCCGTTGCTTTGCAATTAGCATTTAATGAAGGCATTCCGTGTGCAGCATTGGCAGCCAGAGGAGATACAGCCAGCGCCCAACACACTGCAGGGAACTGGAGGTGAAGCCAGCCTTGTAGACCCGTAAACAGAACCTCCACCCTCACAGACTGAGGCCAGCTCAGCCGCCAAGAGGGGCTGGTAGAAATGAACCAGTTGCACATTCAGAGCAAGTAAGAAGTCTCCCTTCCCAGGAAGCCAGGAGTCCTGGTGGCTCCATCCTGTTTCCCAATTTATGCAGAGCCAATGCCCTCAGACCGACTTATTTAAGTAATTAATACTCCCAGGATACAGATGGTGAAGTTGTCCATCCAGGCTGAAATAAAGCTCTTACTTTATTTCATTAAAAAAAAAAATGATCTTATTGGGCACCTGAGTGGCTCAGTGGGTTAAGCCTCTGTTTCGGCTCAGGTCATGGTCCCAGGGTCCTGGGATCGAGCCTGCATCGGGCCCTCTGCTCAGCAGGGAGCCTGCTTCCTTCTCTCTCTCTCTCTGCCTGCCTCTCCACCTACTTGTGATGTGTCTTTCAAATAAATAAATTTTAAAAAAATCTTTAAAAAAATGATCTTATTTATTTGTCAGAGACAGAGAGCACAAGCAGGGGGGAGCAGCAGGCAGAGCAGGCAGAGATGGAAGCAGGTTCCCCGCTGAGCAGGGAGCCTGATGTGAAACTCGATCCCAGAACCCTAGGATCATGACCTGAGCCGAAGGCAGCTGCTTAACCAACTGAGCCCCCAGGTGTCCCAAACTCTTACTTAATAAATGGAACTTATTTTGAGACTGTCACTGTGCGAGTCACTTTTATATTTAGTATTCTATATAATCCTCAGCATACATTTTCCAAATAGGTATTATGATCTTCATTTAACAGATGAGGAAATCGAGTCTCAATGAAGCTAAATAAACTGCCTCAGGGACACCTGGGTGGCTCAGTTGGTTAAGCGTCTGCCTTCAGCTCAGGTCATGATCTTGGGGTCCTGGGATGGAGCCTGAGCCCTGCATTGGCCTCTCTGCTCAGCGGAGAGTCTGTTTCTCCCTTTCCCTCCGTGCATGTGCCACCCCCCTCCAAATAAAGAATTAAAATCTTAAAAAAAAGTAGCTTGCCTTAGGATCACAGGAACACCAAATGGCTCAGTCAGGATTTGAACCCAATTCTGTTCACTTCCAAGTCCCATGTTCTTTTTCCTTCTTTAAGACAAAATCTGTTAATGCAACACTTATGTATTATTGGTAAAACTGTGTACTGAATTTATTATTTATACTTCAGAGCTCCCCCCTCACACAGAATTTGGCTTTGTTCATTAGGTCGAGGT
>PISX010027086.1:0-23497 GCA_004024625.1 Mellivora capensis | reverse complement strand
GACTACTGTTCACAGAACAGCCACGCAGGATGGAATCACACCAGGGAAAGTTTCCTTCCTTCTTGCTCTACTTCCACAGGCATCTCTAGAAGCAGATGCATCTGTCCAGGATCCCAGCTCCAAGCAGGAGCTCTCCACTGTGGTTCTAGAACCAGCCAAAAGAGCCAGCTTCTGGAGTCTGATAACACTACCTTTCCCTGAGTCCCTCCAGCCCTTCCTCCTGTTGGTAACCTCTGAGTGCCCCACTGACTTGTCCTTCTCCTTGGTTCTTCTAGGCCTCCTATAGCCAAACTCCTATGTTAAATTCCCTCTATTTGATATGCCCAAAGGGATAGTTATTCTCTTGACTTGACATATGCGCTTGATTATAGGTAAGTCCGTATAGGCAACTATACGGCATAGCTTGGTCCATCAAGATGTCTGATGGAGGGGCGCCTCGGTGACTCAGTGGGTTAAAGCCTCTGCCTTTGGCTCAGGTCATGATCTCAGGGTCCTGGGATCAAGCCCTGCATCAGGCACTCTGCTCAGCAGGGAGCCTGCTCCCCTCTCTCTCTCTCTGCCTGCCTCTCTGCCTACTTATGATCGCTGTCTGTCAAATAAATAAATAATAAAATCTTTATTAAAAAAAAGATGTCTGATGGAGAATAGAGCACACACAAGTTAATAATGACTACAAGCCTCTCACTGGACTAGAAGCTACTGGGGCATCAAGATCTTGTCTTGTTCATTCACTGTATCCCCAGGATCTAATACAGTGCCAACACCTGATTCTCACACAATGACTATCGCTTGACTATATTTAGATGAAGGGTAGGGAATATTTTACCTAAATACATTTTTTAAAGCAGGAAGAATTAACACCTTCATTTTGTACTGTGCAAAATTAAGGTTGGAGGGCTTCATTTCATGTCGAAACCACAGGATCCCTGGTCACATTGGTTCATCCACCGATAATTGGCTCATCCTTTCAGTGATGCAATGAGCCCAAAGGAACTTAATTTTCCAATTAAAAGTAAGTCAATCAGATTTGCCTTCAAAAAGCAAGAGAAATTGCCTCAGCAGAATTCCTTTCTGAAACCCAAATTTTGCTAGTTAAATTCTACCTGGCAAAGTGTTCTTACTTGTAGGAGGTAAATTATCACATCATAAAACTGTCTGGTAGGATTCTAGCTGTTTGAGGTGTTAAATACCTACATCGCCTTCAAAGAAAACTACTTTTGACATTTACTTCTTAGAAGAAAAGCAAGAACTAACAGAGGCAGGGCTGGCCTGAGGCAAAATTGGGAAATCTTAGAGATTGTTCTTGGTTGACCTGCCCCCTTCCTAACTTCACAGATTCCCACACCTCTTTCCAGCCCTCTCTCCTGCTGCCTCCCCATCTCCAAGGGCAGGGTGTGTGCATTTAAAATCTTCACTTCACTAAGCTACGAGTAACTGATAAAAGCTTACAGATCCGCCCCTCTCTGGAATATGTATATTTTTACAGTAATCAATGAGATTAGTGTTTCTGAAATTCTGGCAACTATCAAAATCACTGGAAAACTATTGCAAAACAGGTTTCTTGGTGCTAACTGAGATCCTCATCAGGGAGTTATGGATGGAACCCCGGGCACGGGCATCTTTAGCAAGTTCCCAAGTGATGCTGATGCTGCCGCACCGGGGTCACTCTGAGAACTACTAAATTAGTGGAAGATACCCACTTGTTGCCTGAGGCAGGTTCGATCCTTCTGAGTGCATGAGACCTGCCCATTTCCACATTTCTCAAACACATCTGAGCATCAAAATATAATAAATAAATACCCAAATGTGTTTTAAAATACAAATTCCCCTAAATTTACTCTCAAGACTCTAACTTAGTAGGGTGCTGGTAGTACTTCGGAATGTATATTCAAAAAAAAGAACTAAGGGTTGCCGGGGGTGGGGGGTGGGGGGTAAAGATAGGATGGCTGAGTTATGGACATTGGGGAGGGTATGGGCTATGGTGAGTGCTGTGAAGTGTGTAAACCTGGCGATTCACAGACCTGTACCCCTGGGGCTAATAATACATTATATGTTTATAAAAAAATTTCAAAATTAAAAAAAAATGTTGTCTGCGTGGGTAATCAGGGGAAAACCTATCATCAAAAAACTTAGAGGGGCACCTGAGTGGCTCAGTGGGTTAAGCCTCTGCCTTCAGCTCAGGTCATGATCTCAGGGCCCTGGGATCGAGCCCCACATCAGGCTCTCTGCTCAGCAGGAAGCCTGCTTCCTCTCTCTCTCTCTGCCTGCATCTCTGCCCACTGTGATCTCTGTCTGTCAAATAAATAAATAAAATCTTTAAAAAAAAAAAAAAACTTAGAAAAAGGAATTGGAGTCATCCTTGTAAACTTGTCAGACCGATTAATAGAGTTTACCTTTTCTTGCAAAAAAAATGACATATGACTTATAAATTCACTTAGTTTGTTCAATAGTTTCCAGAGTGTTAGGCACAAGGGCCATTAAGATGAATAAGACCAAGCCCTTCAAAACATTCATGGCCAATGAGAGTTAACAGTCAGGTCAGCCAAGCCCTCACATAAAATGTTGCAGGTGCCTGGACAGAAGCACAAGGAGGGTTCAATGCCTTGCTCGATGTGTGCAGTTAAATCCTATAGGACACAAGGCTAGGTGTGTTTCAGAAATCACTGGCAAGGAGGAGGAGTTGAAGCAGGTTATCCAGGCTCCCAGACAACATCCTCATCTGTGAGACGAGCAGCACAAAGCCAAACTCCCAGAGTTTTTATAAAACCAGGGAACTCGGCTCTGGGGCCAGCCCTCGGTTGGCTGGAAATGGCAGCAGGAAGTGGCCCCACGGCTGCTCTCTCACTGCACACGGTCTCCATGAAGGTCAAGACTGATATTAACAAAATTTCGTGCAAGGATGATTACAGTAAATGCTATGGGTGTGGTTGAAAAATAAAATTCAGTGGAGGAACAGATTATTCCTAACGACCACCTCACAAAGATCCTTCAGGATTAAATGAAATAAAGCATCAAAAAACCCCAACACGTCCTTCTCTGAGTCAGGGACTCAGCGAATTGTTCATTTCTTTCTCCCTCCCTTCTCTTGATTCTAACTGAGAGGATTTCTGGGAGATTCTCATGAAGTGGATGGGGCTTAAACAAAACTTAAATTCTCTTAAATTACGCTGCTTGTGTGCTTTTTCCCCGTGTTTTGAAGAGACGGTATCCCCACAGACGGCCAGACCACCCAGATACCAACCCATTTGCTTCCAGACCCAGTGGATTTCAGCTTCCCAGATTGCAAAGCATTGCTATTTCCCTGATAATAATTCCACTACCACAAAATCACAAAATCGCTCCCGTGTCTGTGTGATGGAGGGTAAGAGGGAAACCCACCGAAGTGTGACATTAGGGATCAGAAACTTAAAAACTTTTTTTTTTTTTTAATTCTATCAGAAAGATCATGAGAACTGCTTTGGTCAAATTCACTGCACATGTAAAGGCCTTTTTGAACTTTTTACCTTTTGGTGATGCTTTTGATCTGCAACGCACACGATCTCATTAAAAGCATATTATTTAGCTTAAACTTCGAACACTTACCATTTTTCCCCAGTAGACTGGGGCTCAGGGCAATGAAACGCGGTTCATGCAAGCTTTATGTCAATGGCAGCAAGTCATAAAGTATCTGCCAGGATATTGTTGCAAAGGTATGCGAGACAAAGGGGTGGATTCTGGCTCACACACTTTGGAGAGCTTTGCAAGGTGAGGTCAGTACCCACCTGCCAATGAAGTGACTCCTAATTACTCAGGAATGCTCAGCCTGGCCCGGCTGACACACAGGGCAATACATCTTAGTGGAAACACCAGACACCTGGTTTTCGGATCAGGATGACTTTCATAGGTCCAGTTACATGAATTATCTTGTTTCTCAATCCTCATACCATCTTTGGAGAACAAAGAACTGCCCAAATTATAAAACCCGCCATCGATTTGTGTTGTAGTTTTCCTTAGCTCACTGAAATTGATGGGAGCCTTACTGACCAAAGCCAGCAACAGTCACCGTGAATAGAATGCATATAAAGAACCAGTCCCAGGGCACCTGGGTGGCTCAGTGGGTTAAGACTCTGCCTTCGGCTCAGGTCATGATCCCGGGGTCCTGGGATCGAGCCCCGCATTGGGGTCTCTGCTTGGTGGTGAGCCTGCTTCCCCCTTTCTCTGTCTGCTTGTGATCTCTGTGTCAAATAAATAAGTAAAAAAAAAAAAAAAAAAAAAAAGAACCACTCCCATTATTTATAATTATATCTAATGGAGTTTACTGCACACGATTCTTAATGTACTCCCATGTTGTGTGTAGAACATAAGTAGAAGACAAAGTCTGCAAGGCACAGAGCTGCATGACTCCCAAGAAACACTTTTAGTCAAGGAAACCTAAAACACCAGATAATCATTCATTTCCAGGGGTGCTATTTTCCCAGGTAATCTTGCCTTCTCTCTGGATGCAAGTCAGCCCTTTTCTGTTTCAATAATGGGATTAACTGCAAGAGTATTTAAAATAATTCCTCCTAATGATGCAGCCCAAAGTCAAGAATGGAGGGGACCTGATATAGGCAAATGTCCAGGGGTCTGGGGTTTGGAGTACTTTGTGGGCCAGCAAAGTGAAAGTGACTCCTTCAAGCCTTCCCTGTCATTCCACTGACTTCACACCTCCTGTGGCTTCATCAGATTCCAGTTAGAGGCAGTGACACATACGGAAGGCAAAACAGGAAGGGCTGGCGTCTGCCGCTGATGTCCGCTTTCTTCAGGAGCCCCCTTCTTGTCTCATTGACCAGAATCAGGACACATGGCACCTGCCAGCTGCCACAGAAGCCTGGAAATAGGAGGGCAAGATGCTTCTAGTTGCTTGGACCAATCATGATCCCTCCCCAGGAAGTAGACACATTGAAGCCCATAAGAAATCAGGATCCCATTAGCAAGAAAGAAAGGGGGGACTGGTGTTAGGTAATGAGCAGGGTGGGCCCACAGTCCCCATTTGGGGTCAATTAACACTTTTTCACAAAATCATACATCAGACGGGACAAACTGACTCACTGGGGATATGCAGAATCTTCTAGAACTCTTTATCTTAAGGATTAGGGTTTATTGGGTTTGTGAATGATTCAAGATGTGAGCTTACTATCAGTCATGCCAACAATCCCTCTGTAACCCTCACAAAGGAGACCAAGGCCAGGCTTCTTCCCTGAGCCCCAGCGCAAGGTGCTGCTGGGAAGCGGGTGCTCTGCCAAGCTCCCCGTAAAGGCAAAGGGGCCCTCGTAGCTTTTCATCAGGACCATTTTCTTTCCCTTCCCTTTGTTCTTGACCGTCACATTCCCTTCATCCCAACTTCCCAAAAATCCCAGTATGAAATGCCCATTGGCTCTCATAAAGAAAACTCTAGAACCAGCTTTGAGGAATAGTGACCTCTTGTCAGAACCACTGGCCACCTTAGCAACTCCTAGGCTTTCATAAACTGGTAAGTAAAATTATTTCCATGTCTAAGAACCCATGTGGAAGGAAGGTGCAAAACCACTGGGCCAACCCCAGGGCACTCCCTCTAATAAGTTACCTAAAATGAATCCTGGATACCATCACTATTAAGGCTTGGGTGGTAATCCATGAATAAAGGCTCCAAGCTCAACGCCTTGCCCAGTGTAGCACCGTCGCTCAGAGCAACAGGAGCCCTGAGAAAACTTCACAGTATATTAAGTATAATTAGCAGAACAAATATCAACCCTCCCAGCCCAGCAAAGAAGCAATCACTCAGCCTTCCTTCCAGCACCCATTAGGACTTGAACCATTTCTCAAACCAGTGATCTTTTTAAGTGATCATTATCATGAACGCCCTCCTAAATTAGGAAATCCTCATTAAGGGGTACCATAATGATATTAAACTTCAGCCTTTGCTGAGAAGTGGAGGTAATAAAGCTTCCAAAGAAGTGACAGCTTATATTTTTGATCCAAACCATAAAAATAGCTAAGCGCTTCCTAATGCTGTGATAAGCAAGACTTTTTCAAAGACGCCTTTAAGAAGCATTTCCTAGAATGACAGGCAAGTCGGAGCTGGAAGGGACCTTTGAAAGCATATAGTTCTGCTCCCTCATCTAGCAAATGAGAAGACTGAGGCCTGGACACAGCAATTGATTTGTGCAATGGCTTACAGCTAGTTAGTTGCTGACGGGAACCTAACAAATGTAAATGTCGTCAGAAATAAAAGGCATTGAGACAGAAGCCTGAAAGCATGTGCACTTCTCCCGCCTTCTCTGCGAGCCACCTAGAGAATCCGCTCAGTGCAAGGGAATGAACTTGACCATGACAAAGGTACTGCAGAAAGGCTCTTTAGATTTAGCAAGTGAAAACTAGGGCAACGGCGCAAACTTGCCTTTCAAAGCACACGGAGTAAGTTTTTAGGGCCAGAGCGTCTCGTGCAATATGGGGATATCCTAAAAAGAATAGTTGCTTTTGTCCAAAATCGACACTGAACTAAACATCTTCTCTATATTATCAGACAAGCCCTCTTCAAGCCCCAAGAAGAAGTAATGAAAAGGGCTAATCCTATGAAATCCTACTGGGATGTATTAGGCTGCCATAACAAAGTACCACAGGCTGGGCAGCTTTAAGCAACAGATATTTTTTGTCTCCCATTTCTGGAAGCTGGAAGTCTGAGCCCGGGGTGTTGGCAGGGCTGGCTCCTTCTATGGGCTCTGTTCCAGGCTTCTCCCCCGGATTCTGGGGGTTTTCCGGTAATCTTTGGCATTTCTTGGCTTGTAGATACAGCATCCCAGTTTCTGCCTTCGTGTGGCCGTGGTGTTTTTCCTCCATGCACGTCTGTACCCAAATTCTCCCTCTCTATAAGGACACCAGTCATGTCGGACCAAGCCCACCCTAACCATCTCATCTTGACTTTAATTCTATCTGTACTGACCCTGTCTCCAAACAAGGTCACATTCTGAAATTGTGGGCATAAAGACTTCACCGTGTTCATTCGGGGAGACGCTATCCAACCCATACCACATCTTAATGAGAACTCCACACGGCCTGTAACACAGGTTTAAGTACAGTAATCTACTGAGGGTTCTCAAACAGTGCTGGTGTTCTGAGAGGACATCACCGTGTCCTCCCCGCTCAACGCAAGGGAAGGCTCTTCTTCACCTGATTTGATGGGAAATATTTCAAAACTCACCTACGTGCTCTTCTTGCTCTTTTTGTTCTCTGAATGGACCCTTCTTGCTACTCATTAGCAAGCAGGGAACTGCCCTTGACTTTGCGTTTAGGCACTGTCCTTGGGGGTCAGGACTCCGCTTGATTTTTGATTCCCTCCAAAGGCTGTTGTTTGCTTTACTTACCAAGAAAGATAAATACAGAAGGCTGCTACCTTCTGTCTCCCCCATCTAAGCCTTCATCCTGTACCTGTGTGCCCTTCAGTAGCCTCATGCCGTCAGACCCCATCAGCCTGGTGAAGAGGAGGACAGAGCGAGGGGCCCATGAATGCCTTGTTTCCGAGATGACTCACCACCTGCTTAAAGTCTGAGCCACAGGTAGACCACAGAATCAGGTACTGGTAAATTATTGTTCAATTACTTTACGTCCCAAGTTATTTTTATGCTCCATATGAGGCCCAGATATGTCGAATGATTTATTCAATGTCTTACAGGTAGTTTGTTGCAGAACTCGATTAATATATAGGAAATCCAGTCAGAAATAAAGCTCTTCTGGGCTCCTGGGTGGCTCAGTTGGTTGAGCTTTGCCTTCAGCTCAGGTCATGATCCTGGAGGCCCGGAAGAGAGTCCTGCATAGGGCTCTCTGCTCAGCGGGGAGTCTGCTTCTCCCTCTGCCCCTCTCCCTGCTCATGCTCTCTCTCTCAATCTCGCTCTCTCCCTCCCTCTTTCTCAATTAAATTTTTAAAAATCTAAAAATAAATAAATAAATAAAAATTTAAAAAGAAATAAAACTCTTCTGGAAGAGCAGGACTCCAAGCTAAATGTTCTTTCTTCTCCACCATGCTGCCTACTACTATTTCCTGAAAAGTCAAGAAAAAAATGCAGGATTTCTGTGCCTATGACCTACCACCTAGTGAAGGATGTTCTCTCATCAGTAAGGACTTTGGGCAGTGACTTCTATATCCTTGAATGGATTGCAACATTTCCTTCAAAGATTGCACCAAAAACTGGGGGGTGCCACTCACTAGAAGTGTTTCATCATCTGGCTCTATACAAAAAAAAAAAAAAAAAAAAAAAAAGATGAAAGGAAGGACTTATTATAATATAATGTGACACTGTGCCCTTGATATGACATTTCACTAATGCCATTATGTTAGAAATGGAGACAGATTCACAAGATATTGTCTCTTTGACGGAGATGATCGAGTGACGTCAGAATAAAGGACATCGAAGTTGCAAAACCAGCAATGAATCATATTTTCTCTTTCATGTTCTTCCACAAAAGAGAATCATTATTCACAATATTTTTAAGCAATCAGATTAATGCAGTTTTCTCTTTACCTACCAATGTCTTCTTGCTTCATCTTCTACTGAAATAGAATGTAAATGCATGCTGTAACTTTTGGAATTATAACCTATTTAAAAGTCTCCATAACTTCAAGGATCATAAGTGTTAGAACAAGTTAAATAAGAATGTTATTGTTTTTAGCCAAAGGCTTGTGCAAAGCTACAGTGGAAAAAAAAAAAAAAAAGATAAAATTTAGCCTTCAGAAAAAAAGTCTAAAAGTTCTGAATGGAACAAAATTAGGATTTCCTCGGCAGTAAGAAAATATGTAATTTCAAGTTCAATTTCATAAGGCGAACGTTAGAACACTCCATCATGAGCCTGATTTAGCTATGCTGTCTAAAATTCTTTGGGCTCTGATTTTAAAGGCTGTCTTTGAAAAAAGACAAAAAACCGAAAGTTATATCCAGGCCTGTGATAAATGGTAATTTATCAGAGATGGTAAATTACCATCTCTGAAATTTTTCTTCAGCGATCCTGATTAGAATTTCCCCGAACACTCATCTAATGAAACTTGACCCAGGGTTTCAGATATACAAAACATAATACAAAGTGGGATAAAAATCTTAAAATCCAATACCTAACTCAAATAGATCTGGAGAGCTTGAGTTGTGTAATGGATCGGCCATATACATGTAATGCCCATAACCATAGTCTAGAATATAAGATGTATCAGAATCAAGAAAGGTAAAAGGTTAACTAAGGGGAGTAAGATTTTGTGATTATTGTTGACTATACTCTACCAAACAGACAAGATGTACACTGAAAAGGTTGAGTATTGAGCATCTAGTAACACATCAAGCAACAGAAATCAATGCTTATTTGAAAAGTGAACTGGTAGTCCACAGAGATGAAATAATTACTAATATCTTAATATACGATTCCTTATCATTATGTAGCTGGGGATGGCATAATATTTACATACAGTCCTTAGTGATCTCTAAATTTAATTTAATTTAATTAAATACCTTTATCGGTAGAACTCAAATGGCAAATGGCCATAAGCAGGCATAATTTGAAAAGTACAATCGAGGCAATTATTTATTTTAATTTTAAAACTTATTTTTTATCTTTAAACAGAATAATAGTATTTTATAAGTACTCTTTAGAGTAAATAAATAAATAAATAAATGTGCCTAAGGAGGAAAGAATTAGTAGTTAAGGAAATGCTGGTATGCTTTGAGTAAGGTTAAAATGGAAGTCAAAAAAAAAAAAAAAAAACCCCACATGGGAGTCTATCATGCCAATCCATATTCAACCAGCAGGTGGCACACTAGTGCCTTCTTTCCACCATTCAATGGCAGAAAGAAAATACCATTGGAAGAACGCTTTAGTTTTTGTTTGCTGTTTTCTAACCTGAATGCCCGCCAAAACCAACCTAGCCTCATAAAAATACGAATCTACATTGCTTTGCTTTCCCATTAAGCTTTGAGCCGATATGACATAAACATATTGATGAGCAGAAATACCAATAAAAATAAGTCCACTGATGACTCTAGCCAGAAACAGAAACAACTGGAGAAATAATTTTACTTTTCAGGATGCTCGCGCAAGGATCGCTGGTAGTTAATATTCTGAACTTGCTTTTCATAATTGCAAAGCCTATGACTAGATTTATAAGCACTACTCGAGCGAGTATGATCAAGTAAAAGAAATAGATTACATCTCGTTAGAATTCTGAACACTAAGGATTTCAGTAGATTTTTCCAACATTTTTTTAAATGACTTTATTGCCAAAACAATTAATCGAGATCATCCCAACTTTTAAAGTAATTTAAGAGAATCCCCCACTGATACTAATTCGGATTCATGGATCATCATAATGCCTTGGAAATAGTATTTCCTACTTAAAAGTAACTGTGTCTTTCATTTTAATTTGGTGAAAAAGACGAGCCCCCCCTTTTTCTTACTGTGGGAGATCAAACGCATTTTGGATTTACCCCAGTCGACTTAGCACTAGGAAGCAGTAAGTTCAATAGCACTATACCCAGCACTTTTAATGGCCACTGACCAAACAGGGTGCACAAATGGGAATTTTGCTTCCTTCAGTTCTAAAATGATCACGATAGAATGAGATGCCACTAACCAGCTGTGTCACCTTGAGCAAATTATTTAAAGTCTTTCTACCTTCCTTTCTTCAAAAGAAAAATTAAACGAAGTAGAACATTTCTAAAGCTCCATTTTCCGTTTCACTTACAAAACTACGATTTTTATCTATATTCGAAACTAATTACAAACCATAAGAAAGCACTGCAAAGTAATTGAGAAAAACAGGAGAAGCTTAGAAAAACTCGTCGTACAATAACCAGCCCTAACGAAGACAAGAATGTGAAGACTGCCTCCCAGCTTCTCCCATGAGTGCAATCAGTAGCCCTACATATACAAAGGATGAAGAAATGCTTTGGTTTATAATTTGTTTACTTACTCTGGCCACCTGAGAATGGATTCCTTAGGCTCTTGCTCGAGCTGTCTTGCACAGAATTTTCAGTTGTGCATATCTGCTTAACACAAGCCAACTCCTGGAACCCACAATTTAAGCATCCGACAAGAAAGACCCGTGCGTGGCTTTAGATATATGGGTTATGCCCATTTTAGGTGATTCTGAAGGCATTAAACCCCTTTTCTTCTAACATGTCCCTAAATTACTCCCATAACTTAGAGCTGCATTATATCTTTATATTTAGTTTACAAAAGAAAAAAAAGGTGAATTCCTCACATGTAAGAATGATTCTATACGTATACACATGTTATATTCAAAATCTACACCGAGCAAACAACAGATCCGTATTTTTACTTATGGGCGTATTTCTACCTCTTTCATAATAAACTGGATTTACAAATGTGTCCAAGAAACATTTAATGGACTAACCATAAGAAGGTATCTATCGTTTCTTTTTTAACATACAAAGGCTCCTTTCTCTCTTCATTGTGCACTTCTGACGGTATTTTAAAGTAGATTTTTCAGGAGAGATAGGTCCTTAATTAAGACTTTTAAATGAGGGCAATAAATATATTTTATTGGTTATAATACCTTTTCCTTTATTAGAAGGATAACAGACTGCTGGTTAACTGGTCATGAAATATTAATTAAAAAGAAAAATATATGATGGAAGCAATCTCAGTTGGTGCTAACTCATTATTTTCACCAGGAATTTTTTCTCTGCTGAAAGTTAAAGGCATATGGACTCAGTCCTGTCCCCCACGGGGACAGGCCAACTGGTCTTATAGCTCTTCCAGGGGAATTCACCCACTGACGGCAAGTTCTGGAGCCTCTCTGCACCCATACTCGGAACCTCGAGAAATTCTCGTCGGACGTCAGTCAGAAAACATGCTCAGGTCAAAGTATTCACAGCAGAGCCTCCCACAAATGTGTGTATGAACACAGAGGTCCCACATGGAACCATTCTGTCCCCACCAAGCAGTGTGAGGCAAGGGGACTCTTCCTGCCCCAGACACCCATCATTGCTAACGAGCACCTTCCGTAACTCATGGTTAAATCCCACATTTCTCCCAAAGTCTACCCACTCCCCGTTACCTCAGCCTGCCCCCCTCAAGTTGGCTAAGAGGATGATTATAACAAACCAATGGTTGCTTGAGGGCATAGGGGTCCAGGGAGTGGAAGTGTGGCAGGTCGCATGGGTGATATAGGTGAAGGGGCGTGGGAGACACAGGCTTCCAGTTATGGAGTAAATCGAAGCCACAGCACAGGGAATGTAGTCAATGGTATGACAGCATTGCAGGGGACAGAGGCAGACATGCTTGTGGGGAGGGTGGCATAACGTATATGTAAGGGCCTATTTAGCCAGAGCGGCCCCACCTCGGTTGAACAGCCATTTTGTTGTGCAGTAAAACTTAAACGGACCCTGCCCCCCCTCCCCCGAGGAATTTATTTAAAAGCAAGTCCAGGAAACCAGTCCCAGGGAACAAAGCCCAAATACAAGGGCGGGTCAGGTCAGGTAGAGATAACAGCCCGAATGCAGGGATGAGTGGGGTCAGGTGGAGACATCCAATCAGTAAAGCGGGCATACTGTCTCTCTGGCTACCAAGGAGTGTGGGTCCCGCCTTTTGGGCGCCAGTTCTCACCAAGGTGATAGGCTAGTTCAAATGTCTACTATGGGGTGAACTGCAGTTCAATTGGTCACTTATGTGTGACCTGGCATGACTGTGCAGCTTTCTCAGTGTGTTACGAGCTCATTGGTCACCTGTGTGTGGCCAGGCCCAACCACATGGCCTTTGCTCTATAAAAGCTAGTTTGTGAAACTGGGAGGGGTTGCTCTCTCTGTAAGAGGCGGCCCCAGCCGGTCGGTTTGATTCTCGATGCTTGGTGAGAAATAAAGCTTTGCTTGACCTTCGCTTTGTATCAGTCTCACTCCTTTAATCACGGACCCATTATTGGGGGACCCAACACTGGGGACCCAACAGTATAGACAAGTTGAATCACCGTGTCGTACATGAAACTAAGATAACACTGGGTGCCAACTAGAGTCAAATAAATTTTTTTTTTAATTTAAGCGAAAAAGCAGATGTTTTAGGATAAACATAAATAGCTTAGGGCGAAGTAATCCTCTAACAGTGCCTGGGATATTTAAAATGGAATTAAGATAAGCTTCTTTGGGCAACTCTGATGTACTCTGGTCCTGTGTTGCTGGAAGGAATTCTGGGGAATGCACCCAGCCTCCCCACTGCAGGGGATCAGTGGAGGTGTGTGTGTGCTTGTGGTCACCCTTAGAGGAAGGATTTTCTTGAGGCCTCTGCAGCAATCTCCATGGCAACCAGAAGCCTCACACCAGTGGCAAACTTCCACATGAATAGGATTCACCAAGGGTTATCTTGCCAAAAAGTAGCCTCTGATGCTGCAGGTCTGGAGAAGTGGTCCTCAGACTTCACTGGGAGTAGTGAGAACCTTCTCACCAGGAAGCTTCCAGCTGGGTAGCCTTGGTTCTATAAATGGAAAAGAGAACAGAGCTTAATGAAATCCTTTAAGTTTTTTTTTTTATGCAAACAGATTCTTGGTACCTTTTGAAAAATCTCATTTTTATCATGGTTGTTACAATATCATTTGCATAATAACTATAGTTTTTTAAAACTTAAAAAAAAAAAGGTAAACAACTTCTGAAATAATTGACGATCCTAAGGTGCTATTTCCCTGTCCTTTCCAGAATTTTCAGTTCATTCACTGGCTTTTCTGTACTCTCAATCTTGAAAAGCACTAGAACGTTTATTTTATCTTATTTTTAAAACTGTAACACAGGAACGTTGACTTTTTTCTTTTGGTGTACAGGTCTGTGATGTTAACACACATATAGGTTTGTGAGGGTACTACCACAGTCAGGACATAGAAACAGTGCCACCCCTTACCCTCCAAAAAAAAGGATTTGTAAAATTTTGGTTTCCAAATTTCCATAGCTTTCTCTCTTTCCCTCCCTCCGCTCCCAGATTTGCAGACAACATTATAAGAGTTGGTTTTTTTAAATAAAAGTGACATGAAATTAAGTATTGTTTTGAGAAATTTTCCAGAAAATTCACATACACCTTGAAGTAACAGGAGACACCAGAGGATTGAAACTGAGGTTCAGAACCGCTGTGATAAAATTACGGAAGTCTTTGAATCTGGACTGGAGCAAACATATCTTTCTGGTCTGGGCTCCCAGCAGGATCCCGTTTGGGGTTTCCTCTCTGCTGTTGCCCATGGATCCCCCTGAGAATGAGAGATTCTCCTCAATGTTCTCTTTATCGTACTGTCAGAGTCAACCCAGAAGAGGGTGCAGGCTGCCTCCAAGCCCGCAGCCATCCAGAAATGCTGATCCTCTAGGCTGGAAGGCAAAGCACCCCCCTACATCGGGAGAACCCCCAAAATAGCTCACTGGCAGAAGGCAGAAATGAGTCAGGTAATTTATTGTTTTAGCTTGTAGGTCAATGGAAACTGTCGAATCTGTACCCAAAAAAAGTTTCAAATCATGGAAAAGATCTCAGATACTTCAATGATTCATATTACCAACTACAGGTAAGAGAATAAACCTTCAGGAGATGGCAGAAGGGCTTTAATTTGGGGGCTTTTTCCAGCCCCTGTATACTTTTAACTCCACTCGTGCCACAAAATGGAAGGTCTTATAATACTGCCTTTGATTTATGGAAGGAAAAAAAGATGATATTACTAAAAAGACCCATTACTCCTGTGCCTCCTCATGTAGTTCAATGTTAAGTACTCTGCAAAACTGAATCCTTGGTGGAATGCAATTCTGTAATTCAATCGAGAGATCTTGCTAATGTCCCAGTCTGCAAGAACATAGCTTAAGGGTTTTAGGTTTAGCAGGAAACCTTGCAAACCAGAGACGGAATTACAGCCTGCCTCTTCAGTCAGGGATAAGGGAGGGTTGTTGGCAAGGTAATGTTAAATAATTATTAAGATTTTTAACAGGAAGGACAAGAATTATAAGGTTAGGATAGTCTCAAACAGGGATGGAGGCTTAGAAGGTAAAGGATGAAAACAAGACAAGACATCAGATGGACAGAACATTGATAATTGTTGAAGTTGGATGTTTAGTAAGTGGGCACTGAGTTGATCATTCTATTTTTGTGTATGTTTTTAAAAGTCCATAATAAAAAGCTAAAAAAAAAAGATGCCACCCAAATTACTATGATGGAAAAATAAGGCTTTTTGAAACTCACAGAATTTGTAGATGTTTCTCATCTACATATGTATCTATATTTACATTTAGTAAAATGTAAATATATGTGATTGTAAATGTAATTATATGTGTGTGATTGTAAATGTAAAATGTAAATGTAAAAAATGTAATGTAAAAAATGTGATAACTTCTGCAAGATTATAGGTCATTTGAGGATACATATGGAAACAATGCACACACAGGAGTAGGATACCTTCTCTGTATATTAAAGGAGCTTTCTTGTGTAATAAAGTCTGTAGAATTGTGTCATTCGTATATTGTTTATATACACACACACACAGTCATATATATAGTCAGACTTCCAAATGCAAAATTAGGATGGTGGGAACAAAAGGGTCATTGCACGATTTCTTTAAACACCAATGTATATTAAAAATATGGCTCAAGAACTTCTATTCACCTAACAAACTGTTTCTAAACTGTAGCTACAATTATAACCACTTAGGAAGCATTTGAAAATACTTATTAGCTGGCCCTAGTCTCTTCAAGATTCATCAAGCTGATTAACCAATTAGTCATATTCTCTAGATTTTTTTTATTCAAGGGTACTACCCTGCTGCTCCCAGGAACACAGCTAAGGCATAAAGTGAGAAAATGTCTTCAAAAACTGTTAGGATAATTCATCAAGATTATTATATTGTTTGGGTAACTTCAAAGATCCATGCTAAGTAGAGAAGCATTTGCTGTGGAGAGACTAAATTATAGTGGAGATCATGGTATCCTCAGTGTTGAACAGAATAAAAAGAAATACTATCCCCAACTGTGGTGGTTGACCAGTTGGCCAATGGTGGATGGGTGCTCAGGGATGGCTTGGGAATCTGCTAGTACAACAGGCAGACGAGGGAAATAAAGACAGAGTGAAAAGGTCTAGGACCAGGCCATCCTAACAATCACGGGAAAACTCCCCCTTCCCATCAAACTGTATGTTAGCAATGACTCCAAGCTCTCCTCCCGATCCTTTTCAAACTTTAGGGAATCTCATGACCTATAGACCTGGGTTTGATGGGATTTGCATAGCTTGTTGGTTTTGTTCATCTCATCTCAGATGGGATAGTCTTTCATTTTCTCTGTGCTCAGCATAAATTCCTATTTGGATGAAGGTGCTTCTTATTCCCAAAGCTGTTTGTTACTAAACCAGCAATCTTGACTATCACACTAAATCAGAAGAGAAGACAAGGCATCCTGGCTTTGGACTAGTTGCAACCAAGGCAAAATAATAATAATAACAACAACCACCACATTAGCTCATCTCGACTCCATGAAGGTTTTCAAGGATCCATTCCCTCCTTAGAATGGGAATGCCTCAAATTCAGAAATGCTCATGTATGTACTATATCATCACAACTAAATTCAAGAAGTCCCTGCTCAAACACTTTAGCATAGTAATGTATTTGATCCTGACAAATCCAATTCCTCTGAGCCCGTTATACAGGTAGAACATGAATTATCCATGTTTTACATATGATCACACTGAGGCTTAAAGAGATCATGGTTTCCTCACTCTCCGTTGCCTGTCAGAGTACAGAGAAACCTGACATGATTTCCCAATCTAGTGCCCGTTCCACCAGGTGACGGGTGCCCTCCACAGTCACTAATCAACACATGTGCATTGAGCAAAGCATCAAAATGGATACTATGGACCAGACAGGAACAAAAGCTCCCTGTTCTGCAATGGCTTCAGACCTAATTAGAAGTAGAAGACATTTCATTTTGTGAACAAAATGAAAAAACAACTATAATACCAGTATTAAATGTTGGAAAATAGATTGGAAAACACAGCGCAGGCACTAAAAACCACAGGAACAGGTGATTCACACTGAACAAAAGGGAAGGTTCTTTCAACAAATATTTCTCCACAAATATTTATTGAGCACCTACTATGTGTTGGGCACTTTTGTCCAAGGTCAACGACTCTGTGCTTTTCTTACCCAGACTCTTGGCTGCGTTTGGAGAATCTGGGTGGAAGAGATACTGAAAAACACCCACAGATGACTTTGCAGGGTCTACAGGAGGCAGAAGTGATGGGACCTTCCACAAAGAATGAATGGTGCTAGGGCTGGAACCCAGGACATCACGCCGTTTACACGTGGCAAGACATCCCTTTCATGCCCTTACCCCATCCCTCTCTTGTCAAGCAATCTGTACCTTGATAAAAACCAGTGACAAAACATTCATGGGACCAGATTAGGTTTTAAAATCTACCTAATGTACCGTGAAATGTGTAGTATTGGCTCCGGCAATCAAAGAAGCCATGCGGACCCGTTCTGCCCTGGTGACCTGTCAAGGTCTGGAGGCATATTTTTCTGGGTTTTCTCTTTTCGAGTTGTGGAGGGACAAGAAATCTCTGTGCAGCTCCTTCTGGCTTGTCTGTCTTCATGGCTCCCAGGCTCACATCCTTATTTTTCTGTTTTGCTGGGGTGGTTTCTTCTGCATTTCAATCAGAGCCTATTCCCAACCAGAATAGCTGAGGAGGCAATCCGAGAAAGGATTTGAGGATACTATTTTTAAGAAGAACTGGGTTCATTTAATAAAACATGTTTTATTTTATCTGTTTCTTAGTGATGATTATCGCTCCAGAGAAAGTTGCATGCTTAACCCTGGGCCTGGAGCAGGCCTTATGTGGTTTTTCATTGAATTAAATGAAACCAAATTAATTTAACTAATTCGTTAATTTAATGAAGCAACTGCTGTCCGCCTACTATGTGCCATGAAGGCATCAGGGAAAAGAACTGACTTTTTTATTCCACAATCATTTTTCACAGCGGTTACTATTCGACCCATTTAAGTAGATTACAAAGACTGAAAGAGGTTGATATTTGACTTAGACACCATTAACCCATTTTTTATATACCTCCCACCACCCCAACATAGACCTTCTGTTCAGTCAGGCCAGTCCCTTTGTGCATGACTCCTCATGCTCTGAGTCCTGAGGTTCTTTACCCTGGCTTGGAATGTCCGCATACATGCTTATTCATACTCTGCTTGCCCTTTATGGTCAAGTCAATTCTCAAGTCCTTTTCATCTTTTCTTGGCCACTCAGTCCTCCAAGTTCTCTCTCTCCTCCAAATTCCCTTCTACAGCAATCATAGATATAACCTGTCCTGTTTCTTCAAAACATCATATGTAGAAACCCTGATGGGCCACATGCTGTATTTCGTACCATTCACAGTGTTGTGCACATACGCGGTACTCAATAAAAACTTGACCGAGTGGCTAATGGTAAATCAGTCTCCTGTACTGTTAGAGGACCCAGAACGAAAAAGTGGGTCCCGTCAATGGATATTGTTCAATAAATCTATTTTTTTTATCCTTATGTTAGAAGACAGAAATCCAATCAATCTCGTTTCTTGCATTCTATCCTTCGGCCCACTTTCTTGAAAACTCTCTGTTCCAAATTACACTCTTTTCTTTTCTCTGTCCTTCTTACCCCACCAGTAAAAATTTAACTCGTTTCATTTCCTGGACCTGATGCAAAACCTAAACTTGGTAATTCCAATTAATCATATTCCAATTTGGTTGTTCCCCGTAACCAAACCAAGGATTCTCCATCCAGAAACTAAAAGCGGATGGAAGTCTTAAAATCCACAGAACAGATCTGCAAAGTCTTAACACGGCCCCATTCCTAGTCCTATCTTAGCTACAATCAGAGCTGAGTTGCCTTTGTTCCCTTAAAAATTACTGGCTGCCCCCATCAGATCGGTTACTGCGTACCCAGGGTTAGGTAAACCAGGACCTCGAAAATCTCTGCACGCCACTCTGTGTGTAGCATAACCATACATGACTTTAAAGATCTTAACCCACCTCTCCTTCTCCCTGCCCCCCAGAACTAATCTATATGCTAATTTGCACTTGATAATGCCGTCCCACAATATGGTAATTGCTGTAATGTTTTCCAGGGAGGAAAAAAAAAAAAAAAAAACTAGAAATTGAGCCGTGGCTCCAAGTCTGAAGTCTGAGCATTCATGAGAACCTCCACACAAAGAACAAGTTATAAAGCCTGAGCCCACAGCGGCGACTTGCCACATTGAGGTCAACGCGAAATCGCTCTGGTAACACTGGGAATATTCTCCCGGGGTACACTATTTTGAAATGATCCTGGAAAGCACAATGTATACGGGTAGGCCGTGAGCTGTAGCCTATTGTAGATGAGTTAAAAATGGTTGCATTCCTTCACCGGAGAGGGCTTCTTGATTTGCAAGAAATCTGAAACCCCTGACTTAATACTTCATCCTCTGAAGGACGGCCAAGGCTTCCAGGCTACCCGCTTCTCAGCATCACCTGTGTGTGCACGGATTCTTGCCCCATTTCCCTCCATGTGGCCTCCCATGCTATTAAGATATCAAAAGCAGAAATGACAACAAGAGAGCCCTAATTAAACAGCAGCGACGAAGGCCCTCGAAGGAACCGCCTAAACCCGAATAAGAGGAGCTCGCTGGCAAGGGGGGAGAAAAGACAATGGGGGCTTTGAAGTCAGCTGGGTTTAGAGACTGGCATTTGTTGTGTGTATTTAAAGGGCCAGATGACATAAAGGGCTCCCAGGGCTGTCAGGCCAGAGACCAAGCTCAGGATTCACCAAGACAGACGCGGTAATAACACTCCCTGAGTCCTGTGACCAGAATCAAATTGTAATTGGCCTCAGAGATCACTTATGGCAATCAGGGAAGTAATATGCTTCTGAATAATTATGAATAATTAGGCACATTTATGAATAATTACACTGATAATAACTATCTAACTCATTCCATTTTAAAATTGTAATTCAGTCATTATGCATTGGGTAGTCATTCCCTTCATCCTGCTTTCTGCATATTCATGGCCTGATCCATCTGGCAATCTTATGGGGACTCGAGCCCCTCTCTGGGTCAGGACTGCTACAGGAACAGCCAGGTCCTGGACTCACCCGGGGATGGGGGTACATACTGACACTCAGCGTTAGAGATTCATAGTCTCCTTGCTTGACTCGAGAGGACTGGGGACAGTAGAAAGCAGCAGAAAGAACCCGATTAAATATTTTCCTAAAAGACCGGATCTTTGCCAACCTGTGACTCCTTTATCAATATGTAAATGAAGCAAAGTCAAGTCCAGGAGCTCATTGCTCTCTTTTCTTTTCTTTTTTTTTTTTAAGATTTTATTTCTTTATTTGATATATACAGAGAGAGCACAAGTAGGCAGAGAGGCAGGCAGAGGGGGAAGGAGAAGCAGGATCTCCGCTGAGCAGGGAGCTTGACGCAGGGACTCCATCCTGGGACCCTGGGATCATGACCTGAGCCGAAGGCAGACACCACCAACTGAGCCACCCAGGCGCCCCTGAATAGTGGCTTCTGATCACAGTCCCTGGCTGCTTAGAAAACCAAAAGTCCCAATTTGAAGATGAAGTCTGAGAATAATGTGCACTTCCTCGGGCTTCAAAACAAAATGCATTGTGTCTGACTGTCATATGCTTTTCTTCTCATTCTGTCTTTGCTTTTTCTTCCTTATTCTCTCTCTCTTCTCTCTCTTTCTCTCTCCCCCCATTACCAACAACCCCATCCTCTTTGTGTCTCTTTCTGCTCAAGCCCTAACATCATAAAAGCAATCATAAAAGCAAGCTTTCTCTGCCCACTCAGAAAATTTGGAAAGTATCAGAAGGAGAAATAAAAAAAGAACTTAAAAAAAATCAATAATCTCAGCACCTGAGAGAACTAATATTAACTTGATATTCTAAGGCCTTTTTCTATGCATATTGTATACAATCGAGATTGTATTACAAAAGCAATTTTGCATCTTGACATTTTTCACTAACGTTTTCCATATTATTAAAATAATATTTTTCCATATTAGTAAATAATAAGCATTTCCCATATTATTAAATCCGCGTTTAAAAGTTGCATGTTTGGGGGCACCTGGGTGGCTCAGTGGGTTAAAGCCTCTGCCTTCGGCTCAGGTCATGATCCCAGGGTCCTGGGATCGAGCCCTGCGTCAGGCTCTCTGCTCAGTGGGAGCCTGCTTCCTCCTCTCTCTCTCTCTCTGCCTGCCTCTCTGCCTACTTGTGATCTCTCTCCATGTCAAATAAATTTAAAAAATCTTTAAAAAAAAAAGTTGCATGTTTGATACAACAAAATGATAATACATGAAAGTGGACATGATAGTCAGTTCCCAAAATGTCGGGTACCTGTGTTCCCCTTTTTGCCATATTATCTAGTGGGGCAGTCTTCTTTTGTTCTTATTTATCACCCTATTATTTCCATATTTCTTTCTCTTCCTTTTAAATTAAGACTTGACCCGGGCATGAGAGGTATGCTGCTCCAGAAACAAATAAGACAGGGGAATAATGTAACTGGGTTAGTGCACGGGCAGGCTTACAACATACAATCCTTTTAGGTCTGAGCAACATAAATATCCTGCAGTTTAATCCTTTTTATGCATAATTAGCCATGCCAGGATCCCATCTTAGACCCAAACCATGGTGGCACAGTAACTGAAGTACGTTATGAGGCATTCTTTCCTGAGACTTGATTACAGAAAAATGGAGGCACAAATAGCATTTTATTGAGCTGTTGGAGGAATAGTTTCCAAATGACTGCTTCTGATGCATGAGAATTGCCTAGAGACCCTTTTAAAAAATGTCTTTCTGCAACTATCATATGATATCCCTGATATGAGGAAGTGGAGATGCAACATGGGGGACTAGGGGGGCAGAAAAAGAAGAAAAGAAACAAGATGGGATTGGGAGGGAGACAAACCATAAGTGACTCTTAATCTCACAAAACAAACTGAGGGTTGCTGGGGGGAGGGGGCCGGGAAAGGTGGATGGGGTAATGGACATTGGGGAGGGTATGTGCTATGGTTAGTGCTGTGAAGTGTGTAAACCTGGCGATTCACAGACATGTACCCCTGGGGATAAAAATTTGTTTATAAAAAATAAAAATTAAAAAAAAAAAATGTCTTTCTGGAGTCCGCCAACTGATACTGTGATTCGGCAAAATCTGGAGTAAAGACGAAGTTGGGAAGGGAAGCGGCCCTGGACTTTATACAGTAAAATCAAGGTGGTTCATGAGCATATGAGTCTGATGGTCAGATGGATATTTGAGAAAGATGACTCTGACTCCAATGCAAATGAACAGAATAAGTTGAGTGGTTGTGGGATCGGGCATCATGGGGTGCAAAGAGGCCGGACATCACTTGGTGAGGTCAGCTGAAGTGATTACGCAGAAATCTGGTCAACCAGCATGTAAGAACATGAACTGAGATAGTGCAATGTGGGTAGGGGAGAGGAGAACTAAACCATATGTGGTAGAATTAATAAGATCGTGTCAGTGCTGGATGTTACAACTGAAAGACAAATCAAGGGTGACTCCCAATTATCTATTTTGGAATAACACAGTGTGCAGGAAAGCAGCTGGTGGGTCTGGTGTGGTAGGGTCATGATGAATTCACCTGGAAAAAGTAAATTATCAACGGAAAAGGAAAACACTGTCCAAAAATTATCACTTTCCAAAATTGTTGTTTGGATTTTTAATCATCTAAATGAAAGTTTTGTCCCCCCCCCCAATAAGAATATTTCTATTACGACTACAGTGCAATAGCATCCCCATGAATGCAAAACCTTCTCAGGTGGCTGGTCATTCATTCGGAAGCCAATGAAGAGCGAAGCTCTCTTGATGTGGATCCTTGGCTTCCCCTGTTACTCAATGATCTGGACAGAAGTATTCAAATAATCCTTCACTTTGTCTCCCCTGCTAACCTGGGGACAGAAAAAGTCACTTGTAGATCTTTATGAGTTCTCTCCCTTGGCATGGTCCTTGCATTGGACAGCTTTAAATGGATTTGACGCCCTGGTCTCTGTGCCCCAGCAAGATCTCCCATAGGCTTTAGGAAGAGTTACCATCCAGAAGAATTTGCCAGCAATCCTAGGAATAAAACTCAAGGAATGTTCCTTGGGATGTATTAACCCAAGAGCTGGAGGAATCAAAGGGTTTGCTTAGAGTCTATGGGCAGACTAACTTTCAAAAAGGATGAACCCATTTTTTATTTTTTGTTTGGGCAACAACAAGAGCAAATCCAGGAGGGATTTTTCAATGGAAAAATTGCATCTCAATTCCAGTATCTTTTCTAGGTGGAGTAAGTAGAAGGAATGAAGAAATACGTCCTGATATTATAAAGCCATTAAAAATCATGGTTTATGAAAATAATTTAGCAACTCAGGGAAAAGTATGAAAATAAACTACAAAATTGGATATTTGCTACTACCGTGACTGTATTTTTAAAGTGTAAAAGAAAGAATGGAAAGAAATACAGCAAAATACTAA
>PISX010027085.1:0-23472 GCA_004024625.1 Mellivora capensis | reverse complement strand
TTTTTCCTCTTTCCTATTTTAACATTTATTTTATCTTATCAATACCTTTTTAAAAATCTTTTTAATTTTCATTGTTATAGTCATATTTTATCCCATCATTGTATTTAGCCTTATTTTTTGTATACATACAGGGTTTTTTTTCTTTAAGATTTTGGGATACAGTTTCTTCTAGTACTTCAAAATATACCCTAAATCTAGTGCACGGCATTGTTCTAGTCTCCAGCCTGATCACATTCTTTCCTCTCTTTTTTTCGTTTTTCAACCAACTTATCAATTCCTTTTTTAGAATTTTTTAAATTTTCATCTTTACAATCATATTCCATCCCTTCATTATGTTTACCCATATATATTTTTTTCTTTCTTTTTTAAAAATTTTGGGAGGTAGTTTCTTCTAACAGACCAAAATACACGCAAAATCAAGTGTGTGGCCCTATTCTATTCACCAGTCTAATATATATATATATATTTTTTTTTTTTTCTTTTCTTTCTTTCCTTTTTCCCCCTTTCTTCTTCCCCTGGCTTCGGGTCTCTTCTGAGTTGGTTAGTGTATATTTTTCTGGGGTTGTTGCTACTCTTTTAGTATTTTGTTCTCTCATTCAACTATTCTTATCTGGATAAAATGACAAGTTGGAAAAACTCACCAAAAAAACAAACAAACAGACAAACAAACAAAAAAACCAAGAGGCAGTATCAATGGCTAGGGACCTAATCAATGTGGACATTAGTAATATATAAGAACTAGAGTTGAGAATGATGATTATCGAGGTGCTAGCTGGACTCAAAAAAAGCACAGAGGGTATTAGAGAATCCCTTTCTGGAGAAATAAAATCTCTTTCTGGAGAAATAAAAGAACTAAAATCTAACCAAGTTGAGATTTTAAAAAGCTATTAATGAGGTACAATCCAAAATGGAGGCTCTTACTGCTAGGATAAATGAGGCAAAAGAGAGAATTAATGGTATAGAAGACCAAATGATGGAGAATAAAGAAACTGAGCAAAAGAGACAAACAACTACTGGACCACAAGGGGAGGAGAATTCGAGAGATAACTGATACCATAAGATGAAACAGTATTAGAATAATTGGGATCCCAGAAGAAGAAGAAAGAGAGAGAGGGGCAGAAGGTATTTTGGAGCAAATTACAGTAGAAAATTTCCCTAATTTGGCAAAGGGAACAAGCATTAAAATCCAGGAGGAACAGAGAACTCCCCTCAAAATCAATAAAAATGGGTCCACACCCCATCATCTAATAGTAAAACTTACAAGTCTTAGTGACAAAGAGAAAATCCTGAAAGCAGCTTGGGACAATTGGTCTGTAACATACAACAGTAGAAATATTAGATTGGCAACAGACCTATCTACAGAGACCTGGCAGGCCATAAAGGACTGGCATGATATATTCAGAGCACTAAACAAAAAAAATATGCAGCCAAGAGTATTATATCCAGCTAGGCTATCATTGAAAGTAGAAGGAGAGATAAAAAGCTTCCAGAACAAACAAAAAATAAAAGAATTTGCAAATACCAAACCAGCCCTGCAGGAAATATTGAAAGGGGTCCTCTAAGCAAAGAGAGAGCCTAAAAGTAACAGACCAGAAAGGAACAGAGATGATACACAGTAACAGTCATCTTACAGGCAATACAATGGCACTAAATTCATATCTTTCAATAGTTACCCTGAATGTAAATGGGCTAAATGCCCCAACCAAAAGACACAGGGTATAAGAATGGATTTTAAAAAAGACCCATTGATATGCTGTCTGCAAGGTACTCATTTTAGAACCAAAGACACCTCCAGATTTAAAGTGAGGGGATGGAAAACAATCTACCATGCTAATGGACATCAAAAGAAAGCTGGGGTGGCAATCCTTATATCAGATAAATTATATTTTAAGCCAAAGACTATAATAAGAGATGAGGAAGGACACTATATCATACTTAAAGGGTCTGTCCAACAAGAAGATCTAACAATTTTAAATATCTATGCCCCTAACATGGAAGCAGCCAATTATATAAATAAATTAATAACAAAATCAAAGAAACACATGGACAATAATAGAATAATAGTAAGGGACTTTAACACCCCCTTACTGAAATGTACAGATCATCTAAGCAAAAGATCAACAAGGAAATAAAGGCTTTAAATGACACACTGGACATCACAGATATATTTAGAACATTCCATCCCAAAGTAACAAAATACATATTCTTCTCTACTGCACATGGAACATTCACCAGAATAGATCACATCCTGGGTCACAAATCAGGTCTCAACTGGTACCAAAAGATTAGGATCATTCCCTGTATATTTTCAGATCACAATGCTCTGAAACTAGAACTCAATCACAAAAGGAAAGTTGGAAAGAACTCAAATACATAGAGGCTAAGAGCATCCAACTAAACAATGAATGGGTCAACCAGGCAATTTAAGAAGAATTTTTAAAATCCATAGAAACAAATGAAAATGAAAACACAACTGTTCAAAATCTTTGGGACACAGCAAAGGCAGTCCTGAGAGGAAAGTATATAGCAATATAAGCCTTTCTCAAGGGACAAGAAAGGTCTCAAGTACACAACCTAACCCTACATCTACAGGAGCTGGAGAAAGAAGAGCAAAGAAAGACTAAACCTAGCAGGAGAAGAGAAATCATAAAAACCAGAGCAGAAATCAATGGAATAGAAGCCAAAAGAACAGTAGAACAGAACAACGAACTCAGAGCTAGTTCTTTGAAAGAATTAATAAGATTGACAAGTCCGTGGCCAGATGTATCAAAAACAAAAGAGAAAGGACCCAAATTAATAAAATCATAAATGAAAGAGGAGAGATCACAACCAACACCAAAGAAATACAAGCAATTATAAGAACATATTATGAGCAACTATATGCCAGCAAATTTGACAATCTGGAAGAAATGGATGCATTCCTTCAGACATATAAACTACCAAAACTGAACAAGGCAGAAATAGAAAACCTGCACAGACCCATAACCAGTAAGGAGATTGAAGCAGACATCAAAAGTCACCCAATAAATAAGAGCCCAGGGCCAGACAGCTTCCCAAGGGAACTCTACCAAACATTTAAAGAAGAACTAATACCTATACTCCTGAAACTGTTCCAAAAAATAGAAATGGAAGGAAAACTTCCAAGCTCACTTTATGAGGGCAGCATGACCTTGATCCCAAAACCAGACAAAGACCCCATCAAAAAGGAGAATTACAGACCAATATCCTGAATGAACACAGATGCAAAAATTCTCACCAAAATACTAGCCAATAGGATCCAACAGTACATTAAAAGGATTATTCACCACGACCAAGTGGGATTTATTCCTGGGCTGCAAGGTTGGTTCAACATCCACAAATCAATGTGAAACAATACATTAATAAAAGAAAGAACAAGAACCATATGATACTCTCAATAGATGCTGAAAAAGCATTTGACAAAGTACAGCATCCTTTCTTGATCAACTCTTCACAGGGTAGGCACAGAGGCCACATATCTCAATATCATCAAAGCCATCTATGAAAAACCCACAGTGAATATCATTCTCAATGGGGAAAAACTGAGAGCTTTTCCCCTAAGGTCAGGAACACGGCAGGGCTGTCCATATCACCACTGCTATTCAACATAGTACTAGAAGTCAGCCTCAGCAATTAGACAACAAAAAGAAATTAAAGGCATCCAAATTGGCAAAGAAGGAGTCAGACTCTCACTCTTTCCAGATGAGATGATACTTTTTGTGGAAAACCCAAAAGACTCCATACCAAAACTACTAGAACTTGAACATGAATTCAGTAAAGTGTCAGGATATAAAATCAATGCACAGAAAGCAGTTGCATTGCTATACATCAACAGCAAGACATAAGAAAGAGAAATTAAGGAGTCGATCCCATTTACAATTGCACCCAAAACCATAAGATACCTAGGAATAAACCTAACCAAAGAGGCAAAAAATATGTACTCAGAAAACTATAGAGTACTCATGAAAGAAATTGAGGAAGACACAAAGAAATGGAAAAATGTTCCATGCTCATGAATTGGAGGAACAAATATTGTGAAAATGTCTATGCTACCTAAAGCAATCTACATGTTTAATGCAATCCCTATCAAAATCCCATCCACTTTTTTCAAAGAAATGGAACAAATAATCCTAAAATTTATATGGAACCAGAAAAGACCCCAAATAGCCATAGGAATATTGAAAAAGAAAGCCAAAGTTGGTGGCATCACAGTTCCAGACTTCAAGTTGTATTACAAAGCTGTCGTTATCAAGACAGTATGGTACTGGCACAAAAACAGACACATAGATCAATGGAAAGACGAGAGAGCCCAGAAATGGACCCTCAACTCTATGGTCAACTAATCTTTGACAAAGCAGGAAAGAATGTCCAGTGGAAAAAAGACAGTCTCTCCAACAAATGGTATTCGGAAAATTGGACAGCCATATGCAGAAGAATAAAACTGGACCATTTCCTTCCACCACACACAAAAATATACTCAAAATGGACGAAAGACCTCAATGTGAGACAGGAATCCATCAAAATCCTTGAGGAGAACACAGGCAGCAACCTCTTTGACCTCAGCCGCTGCAACTTTTTCCTACAAACATCACCAAAGGCAAGGGAAGCAAGGGCAAAAATGAACTATTGGGATTTCATCAAGATCAAAAGCTTCTGCACAGCAAAGGAAAGAGTCAACAAAACAAAAAGACAACTGACAGAATGGGAGAAGATATTTGCAAATGACATATCAGATAAAGGGCTATCATCAAAATTCTATAAAGAACTTATCAAACTCAACACCCAAAGAACAAATAATCCAATCAAGAAATGAGAAGACATGAATGGACATTTCTGCAAAGAAGACAACCTGATAGCCAACAGACACATGAAAAAGTGCTCCACATCACTCGGCATCAGGGAAATACAAATCAAAAGCACAGTGAGATACCACTTCACACCAGTCAGAATGGTTAAAATTAACCAGTCAGGAAACGACAGATGTTGGCAAGGATGCAGAGAAAGGGGAACCCTCCTACACTGTTGGTGGGAATGCAAGCTGGTGCAGCCACTCTGGAAAACAGCATGGAGGTTCCTCAAAAAGTTGAAAATAGAGCTACACTATGACCCAGCAATTACACTACTGGGTATTTAATCTAAAGATACAAATGTAGTGATCCAAAGGGGCACGTGCACCTGAATGTTTATAGCAGCAATGTCCACAATAGCCAAACTATGGAAAGAACCTAGATGTCCATCAACAGATGAATGGATAAAGAAGAGGTGGTATATATATATACAATGGAACACTATGCAGCCATCAAAAGAAACAAAATCTTGCCATTTGCAATGATGTGGGTGGAACTAGAGGGTATTACGTTGAGTGAAATAAGTCAACCAAAGAAGGACAATTATCATATGATCTCTCTGATATGAGCAATTTGAGAGGCAGGGCGGGGGGTCATGGGGGGTAGGAAAGGAAAAAATGAAACAATATGGGTTCAGGTCAGAGACAAACCAGAAGAGACTCTTAATCTCAGGAAACAAATTGAGGATTGCTGGGGTGGGGGGTGTGTGGAAGGGATGGGGTGGCTAGGTGATGGACACTTGGGAATCCATGCTATGGTGAGTGCTGTGAAATGTATAAGACTGAGGAATCACAGACTGTACCCCTGGGGCAAATAATACATTATATGTTAATTAAAAAAAGAAAAGAAAAGAAAGAAAAATGTAGCATGTGGCAAATGTAAATGAAAAAATTAATCCCTGATGGCTGCTGAGTACTCTGTCCTAAATGGGCACAAATACATACAGTGGACATGATTTAAGTTTAATTTCAGGTTGAATTAAAGTAAGAATGAGCTCTTTAAAAAAAAAAAAAGTAGAGAAGAACTTTCAAGCAGTTCTCTGGACACCCTTTCTAGCCTACCCCCATGTCATGCCCTGGAGGCAACCATTCTGCCACGAGTAATCCTGGACCATAAATACAGATATTTCTTCATCTGTCGGCTTTAACAATACCAATTTATTCTTAAAGTGATGGTTTTTTTCTTTCTTTTTTTCTTTTCTCTCTTTTTTTTTTTTTCTTTTTAAAGACTGGGGAAGGGAGGGACAGAGGGTACGGGAGAGAATTTTAATCCCAGCATGGAGACTGACTCAGAGCCCAACATGGGGCTCGATCCCAGGACTCTGATCAAGAGTCAGACACTTACTGGACTGAGCCACCCAGGTGCCCCCATCTAGCTTTCTAATATTATCCCTCATCTCCCCTCCTCCTTATCCTTTGAGCTTTTATACTGCAGCTTTCAGTTCTTCCCGGGGTTACCTTTGTGACTGTAAATAACATATTTCCATCACTATGTCACCCTCCATCAACCTTGGTCAACATTTCAATTCCTTTTTTTGCAGAATAAACTACAACTATAGATATAATCTTTGCCTTACCAAATCTTTGCATTAACATTTATTTTATTTATGCTTTAGTTCGAGGCATGTGTGCTTTGTCTATTTAATTTTAAAAAGGTAAAAGTGAATGGCTGGTATTTATATTGTTGAGTAATATGGGTTACTGCCGAACTGAGTAGGCACTAGGTTTGTACATTCTTCCCAACTGGTTTCTGGGGCTGTGTAGGCTCAGGTTATGATCCCTTGTCAGTGAAATTGAGCCTGGCTCTGTGCTCAGCACGGAGTCTGCTTGTCCCTCTCCCTCTGCTCCTCCCCCCATGCACACTTTAACTTTTAAAATGCATGAATGAATGAATGAATGAATGAAATCTTTAAAAATAAATAAAAAGAGCAAGTGTCTAGAGAAAGAAATATAAGAGACAACAACTGGGTGTGAATAAGGAAGGGTGGAACTCAGGAAGGGAGCAAATGGAAAGAGACAGATTATGGCAAAGAGAGTGGGAGTGAGAACAGAGAGGCCGGGAAGAGAAAAGCTCTTCTGGGAGAGGAGGGAGGAAATAGAGCAGGTCAAGGCAGGCACTGGCAGCCTGGGAAAAGGGGAAGCAATAGCAGGAGTGGAGACAGGCAGGGAGTGGACGAGCAAAGGGACACAACAATCCATCTGGGCAGAGGCTGGGAGAGGAGAAAGCATGGCCCCCGTCCAGCAGCCTCAACAGGGGCCCTCTGGGCAGTGACTCACGGAAAACGGCTGCACAGCCCTTGGGTTGAACCACTACTCCAAATCACCAGGAAGCTTAGCAAACTAAGAAGTTATCAAAAATGCTCAGGGTAGAGCCAGCTGTTGTTGCCGACTTCATACAATATTATAAAAGTCACTTCTCAGCCTTCCCCAGTCCATGTCATTGACAATCCTGTCTGTTGAGTTGTTCGGTTTTCCCTCCCTTCTAAAGCCCTGCGGTTTCCTGTCCTTACCTCCACCCTCTGTGGAACTGGGGACCTCCCTGCACCTCACCTCACAGTAATTTGACGATGTGCTCAGTGACTTCAGCATGGGCAGATAGAGTGTGCCCATGTCTTAGCAGACGGGCAACACTGCCTTGAAGGAAGACATAAAAGGGAGGGGAGATGCCATACAGGAACACTCTGGAAAGGAGATGTGCTGATGGGTTTCCAGCCCTGACAAGGTCCAGAGGCAGCACAGCTCAGGGCATGTGCTTCTCCTGGTCCCTTGGTTTCCGTTTCCTTAGTCACAGAATGATTGTGGGGCAAGGATGGCGGTAGGGATTGAACTAGATCAGAAATGGCCCATATGTCTCTTCTCACTCCTGGGAAGCATTTTCTTAGAATGCCGTGGTGAAAGAGATTCTGAGGCTGCCTTGCAGATGCATAGGAAAGTGTTAATATTGCTCCATGGGATCAATAGCTGCCTTAGATTACTGTCCTAGCAGGTGTCCCTTTTTGCCACCGCCAATCCTCATCAACCTTCTCTCTAGGATCCTAAGAGCTGCTGCTTAAATTCACTGAGGCCAACAAGGGTCCTATTGCAACATTCACACTGTTGGCCCAGGAGAGATGTGGAAACCCGCCTTGCTCTGTCTGCAGCCTCACATATGCGCTTGCTCAAACATGCTACACTAGCCTCCAGAAATTCAGGTTTCCTGGTGCTGCCAGAGACTGGAGCTTGGCGAGCATCCTCTGCTGTGTGGCACATTACCAGAGAGGACATCCATCTTTCTTAAATTTCCCTCTAGCACGTGCTGAGATCTGGGACTGGAGTTTATAGGTCAATTCTGTGTCCATAACACTGAGAGGATGCTGAAAATAAAAAGCAGGTAATTTCCTCCTAAATTTGTATCCTCTGTGTGTAGTTCCAGAACCGTTAATATTTTAAGGATGATTACAGTCCAGCCAAACTTCCTTGGTGATCTATCTCTTGTCTCCAGCAGTATGTGTGTATTCTATACAACTTAAAAAGTATATAGATGACATAATCCACACAACTCCTCTATACAAGGAGCTTTGATTTTCATCTTCACCACAGGAAGAGTAGATATTACTCTTTCTATCAACCAGGATGCAATCAAGTGTCTGGGAGCGCATATGATCCCTACACACGGCTGAAAGAACGGATCTAGAACTGGAATCTAGATCCTGGGACGAGAGGCTCCCAGAATTTACAAGAGCAGGAAACTGGGGAAAAACTTGGAGAAGAAATTGAGGGAGGGGACGGGCAGCCAGCTTTACTATAGATCACCTCCATCCCTTGCTCTGAATAGGATCCAGAAAGCTGGGGTTCAGAGGCAGGTCATGGGAATAAAATTATAATTACTGAGTGAAACAGCTGTTGAAATGAACCGCAAACATTTTGGCTTCCTCTTCCCTTTCAGAATCCTGTACGTTAGTGGTTTCCAGTCCCGGTCCTGAGAAGCCTTTGAGTTCATGAAGGCTCCTGAGGGTGACCATGACAGTATGAGTGAACATGTCCCACAGTGCCATGTTCATCTGCTTTTGATACTGGGCACCCGTGTAAGATTTAATTTGAAGAAAGAACATTCTGCTACTTAGAAAAAATTTTTGAAAATCATGGTTATACAGTACTATTTAACCTCTTGCCTATTTAGTTCTCCAGGACATCTGGATAATTTTCAGCCAAGGAATTTGCCGTTAAAAGAGGTAAGCCATGACCCATATTGACACAGACAGAGCAAGGAGCTGGGGTAATGATCAGGCTTAAGACACAGGCTTTAGAAGCCACAAGGCCATGGTCATCCAGGGTCAGAGGAGGTTGGCCCACCAAGGCTGTGAGGGTGGGAACTCGGGGCTGTGCAGGAACACATTAGTGAACACATGTGTTGCCAAGAGGAACCGAGAAATGGATGTAAAGGATTGAAATCCCAGGTTTTTCTCATGCATCCATCAGAGTTCCTTTAGTTTCTGGAAATCCAGATTGGGCTTCACTCCTGGGAGCCTCAATGCTCTAAGTTCAACTGGAAACACCACCAGCCACAGTAAAGAGAATTGGGTTTTGTCTTCTATTTCTACTTGTTGCTTTCATAAATGTGTGAAATCAACATTCAACCCTGTCATCCAGCTAGACTTTCCTGAACTAGTTAGTGAGCCTGGCTCATTTCAGGTCAGGATCCAGGATTGGGTAAAGAGTTAGGAATAAGAATGGGCACAGGTTCAAATTATATAGGAAAATAACCAAATTTAATCATAAGCCATCATCATCACCATCCCAAACCTCTTAGAGAAAATCAAACTTTTTTTTTTTTTCTACTGCAAAAGAAAGATCAAAGGTCTTGTCAGAAATCATTTTGGGGATTCTGAAACAAAGACCTTTCAGAAGCATGAAGACATGGTCATGCAAGCAAGACCAGCAATGCAATCAAACACTACCCTTTCCTTGACCTCTGTGTCACACAAACAGCAGCTGATATGCAGTATTACCTCGGAGAGAGGGTAAAGACCTTGGGACGTTTCATCCTGGATATCCCTGGGTGAAGACTGAGGTGGAGCGCCGGTCTGCCCATGAGTTGTGCATGTGAATTCCTGAGTTCTGCAACCGCTCAGCCTGAGCCGGCCCCCTGGTAATTACACCTCCCCACGGCAGTGCCCCGAGCTCAATGTTACATTAGGCAATTGTGGCAGGCCCGTAACCTGATAGCAGCACATTATGTAGTTATGTGGGAACTCTGGTTTCTGGAACAGATTGAGGTTCCCAAGCTCTGGTCTTGTGCTCGTTGGGTGTGTCTTTCACGAAATACTCTTTATGTAGAAAACAGACTAAAACACCAACATGGTCTTTGGGATGTTTTTCAACAGCAGTCTGAAACTGACCCATTTCTTTCAAAGGATTCTTGCCAAAGAAGAGAAAAGTTGCTAAAGACAATAAATAACCCTCTTCTCCGTCTCACACTGGTCACCCAGCTTGCTTAAATACTGTGCTTTTGGGGTAAGTTATTATTCTTTTTAATAAATTAAGCCGTAGTGAAACAATGCTTTATCATTGATGACAGAGGTATTTTACATTCTTATTTCTTAAGGAACCCAATGAACTTGATAGGAAGGCTAAATGTAATGTGTCGAGTTTAATAAAGGAAAATGGGTAGGGATAAGGAAGGAGAGTGGAAGTCCCAGTTTGCATACTCGTAATGAGAACCAAACTCCTGCTTTGCCAGTCATCCACTCTTTATGAAAGCTGGCTTCGAGAGAACAGGAACGGAAGCAGCAGCACCAGAGGTGGGCACCTGCATCATCCAAACTGAGGGACTGGTCATTGGGCGCTTGGAGAAGAAAAAGGAGAAACCGGGTGTCACACCCCAGCAGCCACCTTGCCAGTATGGCCCTTACGAGCTGCGCCCCCATGTCCTCAGCAGGATGACTCAGATGATGGACAGGGACTTGCCTCCCCTGACCAGATTTGCTTGCAGTTTCCTTCTAAAGGCACACTAGGGGAGTCAGGGGAACACGGATTTATCACAGAGCAGAAAGAAGTGGGAGCCTGTGGCAGAGAAAGGCAGTTAGAGAGATGAGGAAGGACAGGTCGCTGGCAGACGGCGGAGGGGAGGACAAGAACTGGGAAAAGCACATGAGGTTTCACGTCTCTCTCCTGGGTGCGCGTAGGATAATTTTAGGCAGGATGTGACACGTGAAACACACAATCTGAGAAGAGAGAATTTCAGACAACGTACCTAATGTCTGTTCAATGATTTGGCTTGGTCACGTGAATGAGTAAGTGCCAGGTCCCTAGCATAGCAGGCAAGAATCCCCTTGGCCTGCTGCCCTCGGGAGCTCCCTTGTCCAGCATGATTGTACCAATGTGCGGGATGTGTGCAGGAGACACACGTGAAGGCTTGTTTCCCACCAAACTCTACAGGCAGGTATGCTGGCTCAGTTCTGGCCGGTGCCGCTCGGCCACTCCCTCTTAGAGGGGGCGGGGAAACCACCTGTGATGCCATATCTTAGGAGCTTCCAGAAGGGAGGTTTGAAAGTCTGAGATGACATCACTTCCGATTTGCCAATAGCTTTCCCATCAAGGACTATTTCCAAAGGAAGGAGAGTGATCCCTTAGGTGGGAAAATTCTTACAAGAGGATATTTGTGAGAATACTTCATATCGTAGAATATAGTATTCTGACATATTAGTTGTATTTTTAAAAATTTCTCACTTCAGATCAGCATCCCAATATTGATATTTTTAGTAAATCCAGGGTACTGCTATAGCCCCACTGTTTCCTAAGAGACTTACCCTTCAGCTGGGACAGATCCAGGAAGCCATAGGGGTTCCAGGTGGTTCGACGCTCCCAATTGCAGGCAGGCCAGTGACCTAGGGTCGGGGGAGGAAAGAAGAACAGCCCAATGACATTCCCTTCTTGAGATGTCTGGGTTTGGGTAACTGAGCTACTGACTTAGCTATAAGAAGGCCATGGAGATGGGGGCTGGGATGGCCATCATGCAACATGGGCTAAATGAGAGAAGAACAGAACACTTGTGGGGGATGGGAAGGGGAAGGGGGAGAGGAGAGGAGACTACCCCTAAAAAGGATGGTTTGGGTTCCTGGCAACACTGCAAGCTCCATGAGCTGTTGTGGGGCTTTATTTCTTGTTTTTGAATTTCTGTGACTCTTCTGTGTTTCCTAACCCTCACACCTCCGTACCACCACTCCCAGCAAGTCCTCTTCCAGAATACCACCTCCCCTGCAAGCCAGCTCATCCGGCTCTCTGTCCTTCCAACCACGAACAGGAAGGCCCGAAGGAAACGTCTCTCAAACTCCACCCAGAATCACCTCCACAGCCACCAAAGCAAGACAAATGCAAACTTCCAGAAAAAACGAAGAAAACTTAAGTGAAAAAGAAATAGTCATAAACTAGGTGTTAAGAGAGCTGACCGAAATATAATACATTTGGTTAAATGTAAACTTTTAAAGGTGAAGTTTAAACTAAAAAGCATTCATCCTGCAGAAGAAAAAAGAAGAATGAAAGAGGGCAACCGGTGAGCAGGGCAGGAAAAGACCAAAAAAAAATTTTCTTTAAAGAGTGAACAGAAGAAGAAAAAAACTAGAGAGAACTCAGACACTCTTTCTATGAGGAGAAACGCCAAAAGAGGATACCTACTGTGTGCTACTTGCTTTACATAAGCTATCCTGTTGGAGTCTCACAACCAGCACTAATTTTACGGAAGTGCAAATATGAATGCAAAACAGGTAAACTGCTAAAAGCCAGCAGATAAAAAAGAACAAAATCCCTTGGCCGGCCGGCTACAGAGCTGATGCTCCAGAGCCACTATGAAGAAAAAACATGCTTGTCCGAAGAGCCTCCAGCAGGTGTTTGAGAGAAAGCTCACGGTCTTGAAACGCTGTGAGAGGGATCAATCGTTCCTCAGTTTTCTCACCTGAAAGTCTCAGCAACAAATGTTGCAGATTCTACTGACGGTTTGCAATTGTTGGGACTTTCTATGCAGCTGGATCTTTTACAAAACAAACCCTGGCCGGAGACATGATTATCAAGAGAGACAGCTGCGGGGTGTGGACTTGCGTGTAGCCTCATCTGAGTTCAGTGTTGAGCAAACAAGATCAGGCAAAAGGATGCATCTTGGAAAAAGCCTGTGTGATATTTGACAGAGGAGGTAACTACCAGTGAGGACAGCACAGACTCAGTTCTGGGTAGTTTTTAGCAGGTGGATGTAGGGCATTCATCAATGGGGGAGTCCTTGCTTTCCCCACATGTGGAAGGAAGACTTTATCTAGCACAATCAGGAAACAATTCAGCTACAAAATTTAAAACAGACTTGCCCGTGACTTTGTTATAGCTGGCCCAAGAGCTTTAAAGCTCAAAACAGTTCTGAGGGTTCCCTATTCTACAAGGGAGCACATTTGAGAGCAGAAAGACCAGAGTGACTTATGCGAGATTATATTCTGCAAGCCCAAGTCAGGCAAAAATCAGTACTTGAAAATGCTGACTCCCAAGTGAAGGTTTTCTACGTTGGTGCCCTTGTTTTATAACACTCAAGGGGTCCTGTATTATCGCTTCCTTATTCACTCATTGGTCATATATTTATTGAAATACATATGCCTGAGATATGGAAGACACTGCCAAGTGCTAGAAAATTCAAAGAAGAAGACACAGTCTTAGCCCTAGAGGGCTGATATTATATACAGCCGTTCTCCATTGTGGGACTGGGAAATACTACATCTAAATTTTCCACTGCAAAGTTGGTAGAATACAAATTATTTTATACAAGAATATTAAGTGCTATGTGAACACATAGGAAGAAAATTACTTTGGTCCGGATGAGTCAAAGAATGCTTCATTGGGGACCCAATAAATAAGTAGATGTTTCAAAGTTGGAAGAAAAGTAGATTCTAAGTAATGGAAATGGTCTATGCATGGCTTTGAAAATAAACAACAGGCATGTTTGAAAAGCAGCATATAACCTGCTATGCTGGATTGTTGGGTTAATATTGGAAAAGTTCCCGAGTCAAATCATGAAAAATTTTCTGTGCTAATATAAGGTTAGAATTAAAGGTATATGTGTTACAGTTCTAGGAACAGAGTTCCGAAAAGAGAGGGATAGGATCATATTTTAGCCTTATAAAACAATTATGACTCAAAATAAACATGGAAAATTAGGACTAAGCATTTATATAAATAAACTCTCTCTACAACCTACTGAAAATGACAACGAGGGAATTAATGAAGGCGAAAACTCCAAAGACAAAAAAACTGTAGAGGAGACATCAGACACAAACTGTCAACTACGTTTTGGAAGATGGAAGCTAAAAGAAGAGGAGTAGCTAACTGAGCAAAATAGAGAAATCTAAGAGGAAGCCAAGAAGAAGCTAGATAAGTTGCTCTAAAAATATTTGGAGAGGTCAGGAAATGGTGGTCCCTGATATTTGGAAGGAGGAATGGAGAGGAGACAAAAAACAGATTTTCTTAAAATCTGTGTAAGTTACAGACCTTCCCTATACCTCTCAGCTAGGTATCTCTCTCCTGCTCTGGTAAAAAGCAAGATGTTTGCTCTCTAGAGATGCTGAACCAGCATGATTCTGGACTCAGTGATAGCTCAGAGCCGGAGGGAAATAGGATTGAGTAAAGTCCATTATTCTGAGCATAAGGCTCTCCAACTCTCATTGACTTAGCTTCTTAAGCCTCCTTCCCTCACCTCCGTAAATGTTGACATTCAGGCTCATGCTCCCCATGGAGGAGAATACCAAGTTCCTCTGTGGAGAAAGTGAGCAGTCTGAAAATAAAACACCTACCAATACTAACATGGTAATCACTCAACAAAATGCCTGGGTCCCACTTCATGGCTCTATAGGAAAGCTCAGTATAGTAAGAGTGGCCTACAAAGGGCTTCCAACCAACTTTTTATTCCTTGACACCTAAATGTAAACAGGCAGCTGGAGATCTCCAGATAGATGAGGAAATGCTCTAATATGAAAAATAGATTTAAAAAGATTTAAAAACCCAAAACAACTACAAATAAATGGGAAAAAATAAACCATGGAGAAAAATCTAAAAACTACAAATATAAAAGTAGAGATTTTTTAAATCAATAAAGGAATGGGAAGTTGAGAAAGCCTTGCAGAAAACTGTACACACGCAGTGATGAAAAATAAGAAAGTAAAATATCCACACCAAGCATATCATTATGAAATGTCCAGATACTAGGATATACTAAGATAAAAGAGAAAAGCAGTTCCCACACAAAGAACCACAATGGCATTGGATTTCTTACAAGGATCACTAGAAGCTAAAAGACAATGGGCAAACAACTTCAAAATTCCAAGGAAAGTAAGTTCTTTCTACCTAAGATTTAATACCTGGCTGTATTTTCATTTCAGTGACATTAGAACAGAGGTATTGACAGATATGTGAAGTGTGGTAGACATTACTTATGCTCACCAAGATTTGTTTCTCCTTTTCCTCCTGGTACATGGAACACTATACTTCCCAGACCTTTCCAAGTTAGATGGGATCATGTGTTCTGATCAAATAGGTGTGTGCAGAAGTGACATGTCATTTCCTGGCGAAAGCACTGAAGAGGATTGTATGAGTTCTATGCTTTCCAAAGAGGCCTGGTGTTGAGACAGCGGAGCCAAAAGACGGGAGCATTTTATGTCATTGAATTACCACATGAAAGACAACTGCACCAGAGGGCTGCCCAACCCTCAGCAGACTCCTGTGAGCAAGAAGAGACTTAATACAGTAAACCATAAAGATGTGAGGCTTATTGTTACAGTAGTGTAGTTTAGGTTAACTAATACACAACCTATCATAAGTATTTCCAACTGCACCATTTCTCAAGAAGTTAATGGCTACCCTATGGCCCAGCAATTGTACTCCTACGTGGTATACCCCGCAAAAATGAGTTGTGTGTGTCCAAAAAAGGATGGCACAAGACTATTTGTGGCAGCTGTATTTATAACTTCCAAATACTTCACATTCATACCACGTGCCACAGCAAAAAACAAACAAAGGAACAAATTGCGGGTATATGCAACAAGGATGACTCTCCCAATATACAATAAAGAGAAGAAGAGAGTCAGATATAAAAGAGTACCTACTTTCTGTTTATTTACATAAAGTCCAAGAACAGGCAGAACTAATTGATGGTGATAGAAGTCAGAATGGTGATTACCTCATTGGGGATAGTGTTGGTGGAAGGTATTGACTGGGAAGAGACATGAGCAAACTTTGTGGAGTATTGGAATTATGAAGTATTTTTTTTCTTTTTAAAGATCTTATTTATTTATTTATTTATTTAGAGCACGAGAGTGGGGGGAGGGGCAGAGGGGGAGGAAGACAGAGAAGCTCAAGCAGACGCCATGCTCAGTGCAGAGCCCAACAACGGGGCTCGATCTGACCAACCTGAGATCATAACCTGAATCGAAATCAAGAGTCAGACGCTTCATCGCCTGAACCACCCAGACGCCCTGATATTCAGTATCAATGGTGGTTATATGAATATATATATACAAAAATTAATTGGGTTGGACGCAAGTTGAATATACTTTACCGTATGTTTATTGTACCCTAACTACAAAGAGATTTTTAAAGAAACTACTAGAGATTGTGACTCACCAAAATGAGGATATATGCCAAAAGTGGGAAATCATGGGATACAGGCATAGGAAATTCCCCCAATCCCAGAGATGAAGGGAATTCCTAAGATGGCGAGTCCCAGGATAGCAGCTGAATGGCAGGCTGGAGAGTAGTCAGCCTTAACTGAAGCCAAAAACTGTGGGGGGGGGGGGGTGTGCTGATTAGAGATAGAAGAATCTAGAAAAAAGGAAAAAGAAAAAGAAATGGATAGATTATCTTGTGTTGATTTCCATTCAAGGGAATTTTACTATTCTATCAAAGAATTGATGAGAAATTAATGATAAACACACAAAAAATTAAGCAACAAAAAGAGGCTATTATTAATGAAGTTACATAAACATTCTACCATAGTATAATGTGTGGCTGAGCTATAAATTTAGCCCAAATATTACTATATAATTGCACTGGGAGGATAGAAAGAAGGAAAGCAAGGTGGGAGGAGTGTGCCACAAAGGAGTATGCTGAGAAAGCTCAATTCTCATCAGCTGTAGAAGAAAACCAGTAAAGAGGCACCTGGGTGGCTCAGATGGTTAAAGTCTGACACTCAATTTAGGCTCAGGTCATGATTTCACAGTCCTGGGATCAAACCCTGTGTGGGTCTGCCCGCTCAGTGGGGAGTCTGCTTATCACCTTCTTGCCCTGTCCCTGCCTGCTCCTGTGCATGCTCTTTCTCTCTCTCTCTCTCTCTCATAAATAAATCTTTACAAAAAAAGAAAAGAAAAAAAACCCAGTAGAGAATGCCTACATTTAAAAAAAAATAAGGAAATAGCTGCATGCATATTATTAAGAAACATGAAAGCAAAGAAAATAAGCAGTTGGAAGTGTTTCTACTTAAGATGGAGAAGGGTAGGCAGAGGGCCGCTATTTTCATTGTACACCTTGCTGTATCATTGACTTCTAAAGCTACATGCATAAAGTACTTCACCACCATGCTGAAGCATGGACTCTGAAAAACAACCTGAAGGTTTTGAAGTGGCGGGAGGTGGGAGGTTGGGGGAGCCTGGTGGTGGGTATTATGGAGGGCACGCATTGCATGGAGCACTGGGTGTGTTGTAAAACTATGAATTCTGTTACGCTGAAAAATGAAATTAATAAAAAAAATAAAATAAAATTCTATAAAAAGAATTACTTTGACATCTCCATGTTTAAAAAAAAAGAAGACATGTCAGAAAACTCTGAGATCTAATATAAAGTTAAATAACTCATTTCAAAGCACATTTTGATTCCAATTAATTTTTTTTAAAGACAGATTTATAGTACCTAGTAATTTTCATTGGTAGAGGAGGGGTTTGGGAGAGGTTGTAAAATCATGCTGTAATCCTTTTAGGGATCCAAAAAGCTGCGACATCCAACTCTGTCAGCCCCAGGTGTTTACTTCAAAGAAACGAACGGTCATGGGGAAAATACATTCTATCAGCTTATCAGCTCTTTTCACAGCTCATAGCATGATAATATTGGACCAGGGTTGAGATTTTTTAGATGTAAGAACTTTAGGTCACTATTTTAATTTCTGATTGAGCAATTTAAATGTACTTTTTAAAAAAATCAGGTTCTCTTAAAGGGAGCATGGCAAGGGAGCGTGGCCCCATTAAAACAAGGCAACCTATGCCTAGAAGGGGCTTGTCCTGCTCCCTCTGCAGGACTATCGAGGGCCACCAGTTGTGGGAAAACATAGGTAGTGCTGTGCACGTTAAGATGGCTAAGAGTAGCAAGTGGCCCAAAACTTCAATTTGAAGTGGCTTAAACATAAAAAGGGAATGTATTCAATCATCTAAAATGCTCAGAGAGGGACGCCTGGGTGGCTCAGTTGGTTAAGCGGCTGCCTTCGGCTCAGGTCATGATCCCAGCGTCCTGGGATCGAGTCCTACGTCGGGCTCCTTGCTCGGCAGGGAGCCTGCTTCTCCCTCTGCCTCTGCCTGCCACTCTGTCTGCCTGTGCTCGCTCGCTCTCTCTCTCCCTCTCTCTCTGATAAATAAATTAAAAAAAAATTTTTTTTTTTAATGCTCAGAGGTAGAGAGATACCAGACATGGATGAAATCGTGGATGTCACCGAGTATCCAATTCTCTTCTGTTGTTTTGGCGTCAGCTCCATCCTGAGAGTGACACCTCTCTCGGTTTTAAGATGGCTGCCACTTCCTGCTGGGGCTAATGCTTCCTCTTTCAAGTGGCTGGAAAAGAGTGAGCATCTTTTTTTTTTTTTTAATATTTTATTTATTCACCTGACAGAGATCACAAGTAGGCAGAGAGGCAGGCAGAGAGGGGAAGCAGGCTCCCCGCTGAGCAGAGAGCCTGATGTGGGGCTTGATCCCAAGACCCTGAGATCATGACCCGAGCCGAAGGCAGAGGCTTTAACCACTGAGCCACCCAGACGCCCCAAGAGTGAGCATCTTTGATAATTCCCAGCAACAGTCTCAAATGTGCTTGCACTGGATAGGCTTAGGTTACATGCCTACCACTGAACCAGTCATTGGCCAGCAGATAAGATGCATGGGAACCCCGGGTGGGCTCAACCTCCCTAGAACCACATTGATGCTTACATGGAGGAGGGGAGATAGATGGAGAACAACCATAAATGTCCCCAAAGGTACTTAAAAAAGAAGAAAGCTCAGAATGTGTTGGCAGTTGTAAATGGGCTATTTTAGGATTATCATGCAGTCCATATACCGTTACTTCCAAATTCTTATTTTAAACATTTTTGTGGAAACTGGAAGAGAGAAAGTCAAGAAGAGCAGGATATTTGGAAAAGTAAGTGGGGATGTTTCCATAATAAGCTGTATGTTGGGAAAGCATGTTTCTCCCACAGAATAAAGAGTAGGAGAAGGTAATGCTATGGTGATATAAAGGGTTTAGGGTTTTCTGTTTGTTTGTTTGTTTGTTTGTTTGTTTTTAAGGATTTAGGATTTTGACTAGATCTAGTGATCTCAGAATAATAGGCAAACCCTAAGAAAGTGCCTAAATCAAGCTGGGGGAAAACCATAGCTGAAACTGAAGAGTTAGTTGTGGTACATTTCAAAGAATTTGTTCAAAAGGTCAAACCATGTAGGACTAAATTCTCCCAAGACTCCTAGATTGAGTTATTTATATTCAAAAAAGGATACTAATGTCCACCTTACATGGCCATCAGGAGAATTAAAACAGATACTATTCACAGCACCATGTTAATTTTTTAAAAATGCAGATGATGCCAAATCAATGTTTTTAAATTATTTCATCATGAAGTTAACAAAAAAGAAGTGTACCAAATTATATAGAGGTAATTATCTCAAAAAAGAAAAAATATATTTAAAAAAATCTATGCCCAGTTAAAAGATTTAAAGATACTATTCCAAAATATTAGTTATATCTGTTAGTGATATTATGGATACTTTTTTCCTTTTGAATTATCCTGAAGTTGTTAGCCTAAAGTTTAATAAAGTTCATGTATTTACTTTTTTGTAATAAGAATCAAGTACATTTTTAAACCTAAAGAATAAAAAGAAGTCTAATATTAAAACAAAACAAAACAAAAAAGTATCTGTTTAAGTATGCATAAGAAGTGAAGGAGGAGGCAGTGTATGAGGAGAATATGAGTAACTGTTGAAGATGGGAAGAGCTACAGAAGTTCATAATGCAAGATCTTCCTCAATTTCCGATGGAGTAATAAGGCTGATAAATGTTCCACTTTCCTCTAAGTCTAAGACACTGAAAATGTAAAAATGTGTAATTGAGGGGAAGACTACACTACCTTTGGTTCCTTTGATTACAGCCTGTGTGAACGCAGACACGCTATCTTACCATCGCATTTAGCAGAGGGCCATTAAAATAGCAACCCCAGTCCCAGGAGGGAATAAATAGCCTCTCTAATGCCAGCCTTGCAAACTCAAATCAGTTGGTGATGGAAACTGCCGCTCTGGGGAAGAAAAAACACGCAAGGATTCCATAATTTCAACAAACGTGAAAAAACAGTACTCTGGCGGGCATATGTGTTCAGGAGAGATGGAGTGATCATTTTAAGATGTCTGAACTTGTCATTCTCATTCTGCTTGTATTACTTTGGTCAATATGTTTGTTGTAAATACTGTAGCTCAGTATTTGGTGAACATTCTTATTTAGGCTGGACTGCTGCCACAGTAGAACCAGATAGTACCGAATTTGCTTGACTATTAATCAGATTATTTATATTAATCATGAGATCTTTTAACTTATTGGCATTAAGATTGCTAAACAATCTGACCACAGTAGAAGTGAACAAGACTGTTCTGTGAGCATGGATTGCATTTGTCACCAGTCAATGCTTTGCAGAATACTGGGTATATTTTAGACTAGTTTTTAAAAAGGAGAGAATAAGAGGAAAATGAATATATTCCATATTGCCTGATATCTCATTATGTTCTCTCATAAAGGGGTAAATATTTAACAATTGTTTTGCGAGTATTCTCTAGATTAATAGATGGTCCAAGCAATTTTTAAATATTTTTATAGCTATTAGAATTATAAGAAGCAAGCTCATTGATTCTTGTGTTTGTATTAAATAGGTGGTAAAACTAATCACAAACTAAATTCAGAGTGTATTTCAGGTGCTTTAGTCACATTGCAAATTTGACCCCAGTCACTCAATTCTTTGCAAAGTTCTCATCAGATAAATAAAACAGATGATACAAAAAATGGCTGGAGTTTGTAAGGACATTATTATCTAGCATCATAATAATGATTAGGATAGTAGATCCTATGAAACACTGACCAGGGACCAGGCCCTGTGCTAAGCATTTTGCAAATAGAATTGACTCTTCCAAAAAAGGAAAATAAGCCGGGTCATTTCTCCCATTTTACTATAAGAGGATATTGCAGGGTGGAGAGGATCATTAACTTGCCCAAATCCACAGGTAGCAGGTGAGGAGGTAAGGTTTGAACCCAGGCAGGCTGAATTCCCAGTCCATACAGGATGACCCTAAAGTAGAGCTAAGACTGCCAATAACTTATGGGTTTTATTCTGGGCTTTCATCTTTTTTACTTGAAGGGTGTTTCTTTAAAACATGCCAGTTTTTAATTTTTTAATCCTTTTCATTTCATTATGGCATATTACAGCTCTATATTAAAAAGTGGAAAAGGTAATATATCAATTGTACAGATGGCCCTTAGGATGGTCTGGCTTAGAATTTTTCAACTTTACGGTGGTGTGAAAGCACTATAAATTCGGTAAACTTTGAATTTTGATCTCTTCCCAAGATAGTGATGTGCAGTCTGCGGTTGTCCAGTGATGCTGGGCAGGGTCAGTGAGCTGCGGCTCCCCAGTCAGCCACGGGGTCAGGAGAGAGAGCAACTGATACACTTAGAACCATTCTGTTGCTCACCAGTATGGTATTCAATAGATTATATGAGATAGTCAACACTTTAGTATAAAACAGGCTTTGAGTTAATGATTCTGCCCAACTGTAGGCCAATGAAAATGTTCTGACTTTGCCTGAGGTAGGCCAGACTAATTAGTGATGATGTTTGGTAATTTAGGGGAATTGAGCGCTTGTCCAACTTTTGGTGGGTGTATCAGGGAGTAACCCCAAATTGTAGGCTGAGAAAGATCTGCATTTCATTTTTATTTTTATAAAAGGAAGACAATAAAATAGTGTTTTGGACTACAGTATAGGAGAGCATATGTGTGTGGTATGAATGCAATAAATTTTATTTATTTATAATATCATTTTTATATCAATATTTATATTTATAATATCATTTAAATTTCTTTAGATTCAGCTCTGGAAAAGAAGAAATACCGAATGACAATGAATGCTAGAGGGAAGTTTGATTAAGACAGTCTTTTTTTTTTTTAAGATTTTATTTATTTATTTAACAGATAGAGAGTACAAATAGGCAGAGCGAGAAGCAGACTCCCTGCTGAGCAGGGGAGTCCGAAGCGGGGCTCAATCCCAAGACCCTGGGATCATGACCTGAGCCAAAGGCAGTCGCTTAACAGACTGAGCCACCCAGGAGCCCCTGATTAAGGCAGTCTTAAACTGAGTTTATAGCTCTGTGTTTCAGAGAGAAAAAAGTTGTCTAGATCAGGATGAGGAATGTGTCTTCAGTCCTTAATTATTAATTTGTTACTGCCTATCACAGACTCTTTACTAGAATGGTATTTCTAGACCAAGGATAAAAGACAGAGAATGCTTGATAATAGTTTTTATCAAATCCCACCTACTTCACATATTTAGAAAATTTTTGTTAGCTCAGATGTTCAGAAAATTACCAGAATTATTGCTATGTGATTATAACAACTTATTCTATGATGTCTTCAAATCAACCCAATTACTTTCTTCAAGATCCAATTAGTTTGTAATAATTCAAGATAAATATTTAGCAGTTGCCAATTTTTTTGGATTTTTTATTTATTTATTTGACAGAGATCACAAGTAGGTAGAGAGGCAGGCGGGGGTGGGGGGCGAGGGGGTGGGTAGCAGGCTCCCCGCTGAGCGGATGCAGGGGAGGGATCAATGCAGGGCTTGATCCCAGGACCTGGACCCCAGGATCATGACCTGAACTGAAGGCAGAGGCTTAACCCACTGAGCCACCCAGGCACCCCAGCAGTTGCCAATTTTTTTTTAAATGTTCACCACGGTTTTTATTCTCATAATGTCTACATTATTGAAAAACAGAAGATAAACCAAAAGAGGAAAAATGCTATCAAATTGCCACCTTAAGGGGAAAAAAAAGTGCCAGGACACAAGGGTGGCTCAGTTGGTTAAGGTTCAGGTCATGATCCTGGGGTCCAGGGATCGAGTCCCACATCCGGCTCCTTGCTCAGCAGGGAGTGTGCTTCTCCCACTGTGTGCTGGTCCTCCTGCTTGTGCACACTTGCTCTCTCTCTGACAAATAAATAAATAAAATCTTTTTAAAAAATGCCCCTTGGGAACCCTCCTACACTGTTGGTGGGAATGCAAGTTGGTGCAGCCACTCTGGAGAACAGTGTGGAGGTTCCTCAAGAAGTTAAA